>CATIWK010050270.1:0-13135 GCA_949634005.1 Mallotus japonicus | reverse complement strand
GATTAGTATGATAAGACTGCAGGACTTGTGTAACACCAATCAAGAATTTGGACTTAAATTGGTAGAAATACTTATAAGTCTCTGTAGTAATTTGATTAATCCCATTAACAGAAAGAAGATCAAAGTGAAGGTTTGATGAGGATGAGCATAGAAACCTCCATCTGCGAGACAATAACTTAGCCTTAACAGCTTCTCTCACGCTCATAAACGAAAGAATTAATGAGAGGATGTCATCAGGCAATTGACTTATACGATCACCACCACCACCAACTGCCGCCATGGTCTCCTTCATATCTCAGATTTTTTTTTTCAAGAAAAGAAAAAGGAGTTAGAAAGGGATCAACATCAAATATATATATATATATATATATATGTATGTATACAAAAGTATGTGGTCATAAGCCCTAGTCTTCCTTTCAGAAAACTTTTTGTTTCAGGAAATCCTTTTTGTTTCAGGAGAAGCATTTAGTGTTTGTACCTTGTGGCAATTAACATGGGTGGTACGCAAACTTTAGTCATTGTTTCAAATTGGGCCCCAAACAATTCAAATTGGGCACCAAATATTAAATTATTTCTTTTTTTTTTTTTTTGACCAAAGTGGGGAGGTTGAGGGGGGGAGGGGGGATTTATTTCTTTTTAGTACCTAAATTACTACTTTTATTTCAAATTGTGATCATAATGTACGATTCATGTTCCAATTCTCAACATGTTAAATTTTTATTGGACCAATGCCAACCACAAAATGTGAACAAAAATTGAATCTCATGAGATACCTCTGATTGCACCAGAAAATATCAAAATGTATTAATTATTTTTTAAAAAAATAAAGCATTCCATTTTACTTAAAAACCATTTTAACAATATCAAAAATCAAAGTTCGAGTAGTTGATTTAAAAACATTGTTTAATCTATCTGTGTTTATGTCATTTGACCTCCTCTACTTGTTAAAAAAAAAAATCCATCCCTTTAATAAATAATCATCATAAAATAGGTCATTTGATATCATAAGGTCTAGAGATATTGTTGTAGGGTTCATTCTAAAAGTAAAACTAATGCATCTATCAATATGAAAAGCATAAGCATTCGCAAGGAGAAATGTAATTAAAATGGAAGGTGTATTTTTTTTTGGGGGGATTAGTATAAAGAAACTTTAGGAATTGATCAACACCAATGAGGTGTCAACAGATAACAAACTTTAGTTGTTGTTTAGTTCTCTATAGCCAACTTATTGGTGCATTGCAATATGCAACTCTCACAAGGCCAGACATAGCATTTTCGGTAAACAAGCTTTGCCAATTTATGCACTCTCCTTCTGATCTTCATTGGCAAGCATTAAAGAGACTTCTTTTCTATGATAAACACACCCTTCACTACTCTCTTTTCTTCAACAAACACTCATCCCTTGATCTTCATTGTTTCTCGGATAGTGATTGGGGTGGTTGCCCAAATGATCGTCGCTCCACCACCGGCTTTGCAATTTATCTTGATAAAAATCTTGTTTCATGGTGTGGCAAAAAAGCAACCAACGATTGCAAGATCATCTACTGAAAGTGAGTATAAAGCTATTGCTAACACTACTGCTAATCTGAATTGGATTCAACATTTACTCTCTGAATTTGGTCTCCTATCCTCATCATCGGCAACTCTATGGTGTGACAACATTGGTGCCATATACATATCATCAAATCCCGTATTCCATGCCCGAACAAAACACATAGAACTGGACTACCACTTTGTAAGAGAACAAGTTCAAAAGGGCACAATTCACATCAGATTTTTGTCAAGCAAAGACCAAATTGCTGACATTTTCACCAAACCATTAAGTGCTCATCCATTCCAGTAGATTGTCTCCAAGCTACGGTTGCTTTCTTCACCAGCTTCATCATCTTCGCACTCTTTGGTTTGTGTGTGTGTGTGTATGTGTGTGTGTGGGGGGGGGGGGGGGTGGGGGGTGTCAAGGTGGTGTCAACATATAACAAACTTTAGTTCATGTTTAGTTACTTGATAATTATCTTCTGTTATCTTTACACTTTAGTTTGTACATAAATTCTTCTCACTTGTATTATTTATATCTGATGTACACTGTAAATAATTCAATATACCAAAATACAAAATACAAAACCATTGTTTATATAGCGGATAGTAGTGATTTATAATGAGAAAAATAGAGAAGAAAGAAGAAAAGAAAGAAGAAAAGAAAATATCATCATAAAAAGAAGGAATAATTCTTTTGATTATATATAATTATGGATGAGTACAATCTAGAATCCTTCTCTCTTAAATAGCCAATCATTGGCACAAAATGACAAGGAATAACTAGTTGTCACAACAGAATACTAGCTATAAAACAAACTAGCCAAACGACAAAATAGCAAAACAACCAAAAAGGAATAAAAGACAAATAACAAATATTTTCTAGTGTGTACTACCACCTCCTACAGCTACTACTGTAATCTTCTTCATTTCTTCAATTCTCGCTCCTCCATTGGGTTGCTCTTCTCATCCATACTCTTAGGCCGATCTTTAATCATCAGCTAGCCTATTTTCATTTCTTGGTTCTTCTCATTACCTCATTCTTCGAGAATTTCCTTATCCTCAAGGAAAAAAATCAAGGAATTGGGCTTTAAGAAAACTCAAACCTTCCTAAGTGGCATTTTCTTCAGACATATTGACCCAATGCACTAGAACTTGTCTTACTGTTTGCTTCTTTTTAGTGATCTCTCTCTCTTAGAGAATAGCAACATGCTCAATTTTGAAGTCTCCATTCTTGTGAACTACAGGCAGCTGGTCTTTACACAGCACTCCTTCTCTAATGAACTTCTTCAATAATGAAACATGAAACACTTGGTTTATTTAAGAGGAAGAAAGCAATTCGAGCTTATAAGCAACATGCCTCCCTTTTTGCTATTACTTTGAAAGGTCCATAATACCTTGCTGCTAACTTCAAGTTCTTTCTTAAGGCCACAGAGCTCTGCCTATATGGTTGCAACTTTAATAAGACTAGATCATTGATCTCAAATGACCGATCGGTTCTCTTGCTATCAACTAGCTGTTTATACCTGTTCTATGCCTTATGTAACATCTCATTAAGGTGTTGTGTCATCTGCTGCTTCTGCTATAGAAACTCTTCTACAGATGCAACTGAAGTAGGAACATCGGAGACGGTGACAAGTTGAGGAGGAGTTATACCATACAAGGCCTGGAATGGAGTCATCTTTAAGCTAGTATGGTAATTGGTGTTGTACCACCATTTTGCCAAGTAAAGCCACTTGCACCACAACCCGGTTTTTTGAAAACTCATACATCTTAAATAGTTCTCCAAGCACATATTCACTCTCTCTATTTACCCATCAGATTGAGGGTGATAAGAGGTGCTTAGGTTGAGCTTAACCCCAAGCAATTTGAATAACTCCTGCCAAAATATATTGGTGAAGATTTTATCCCTGTCAGTGATAATATCTCTAGGCATTCCATGAAGCTTATACACATGGTTAAGAAAGAGCTGAGTTACTTTAGAGGCTGTAAAAGGGTAAGATAATGGAATGAAATGAGCATATTTTGTAAACCTATCAACAATCACCATAATTGTGTCTTTCCCTTCTAACTTGGGCAATTGTATAATGAAATCTATTGAAATGGATTCCCAAGCTTTGTCAGGTACCGGTAAGGGTTGTAATTTGCTAGGAAGAACCACATTCTCCACCTTACATCTTCGACACACCTCACACTTTATCACCCAATTATAAATATCAAACTTCATCCCTTGCCAAAAGAAATGAGATTTCAGTCTATTGTAGGAACCCCTGAGACTAGAGTGGCCTCCCAAAAAAGAGTCATGGACTACCTGCAGAATTCTTGCCCTTAAATCTTCATTTGCACCAATCACCAGCCTGCCCTTGTATCTCAATAATCCTTAACTGTAAGTATAATACGGCTTAGCATCTTTACTTATAGTAAATGAAGTGATGATATCTTGCAGCTCCTTATTTCCCTCATAATTGAAAATGCCTTAAAGGGGGGGGGGGGGTGAATAAGGCAATAGAGTAAAAATCAAAACTAAATCGATTTGAACAAGAAATAAAAAGAATGTTGAGAAGGAAGAATGATGAATATAAGAATTTAAGGAGTTCGAATTCAACAACAATCCTACGTCTCCACCTAACTTATCCCCAAGTTAGGATTTTCAATCACCCACAATCTTATTCACAAGATTGAGTTTACATAAGAGTTTAAGGCTCACTCTTACAACCTTACAAACAAAAGTTTCTAGGCTCACTATAAAACTAATTCCCAAGTGTTTTAATGGCTAAACACTTAAACCAATTCCTTTAGAATAGAATCTCACTTCCCGTTTTCTAAACCTAGAAAATAGAAGAACAAGAATATCTATTCTAATCACTCACTAACTCTCTCAAGAGTTTAGACAATAATGAAATGATTTTAAAGAAAATTGAGAGCTAAATTGAATGCTTGAGAGTATGTAATTGATAAATAAGTTTCTTAACCTCTAAATGAGTTTTAGAGGTTGTATTTATACTTGAGCAATTCAATTATAGCTGTTGGAAACAATAATTTCGTTCCCAACAAATTAAAAGTCCTTTGAATGTTATTTGGACTTTTGAGCAGAAATAATATTGGTCCCAGTAGGGATTTGATCAGTCCTGGTCTGGATTTTCAAGAAATAGTCGTTTGTAGCCGTTGTATTTGAATCCTGCATTATTCCCGGGCATGGTCCCGGTCGGGACGATGATCGAGATATGTACTGCTTCAGAGGATTGAAGAACGAACAAAAAGAATTTTTGTCAAACACCTGGTCCCGGTCGAGATATGCAGTCTTGATCCAGGTCCCGATCGGGACATGGACCCTGTTTCTCAAGCTAAAATTGAGAAATTTTAGCTTGGATCAGTGCACTGATCCCGGTCGGGACTGGACCCTGGATTTGCACTTTAAACTTCTTGAAATGTGCAATTTGGTCCTCGAATTAATCTCAGTCGTGACCGTGCTCGTGATCACTGTTCATAGTGATTTTTCTTTGATAATTCATCATTATTTTGACTTCCAAAATGTACCTATCTTATACACACTTTAAACAAAACACATTAAATGCTCAAAATTAATTTTATTAAGATCAAAATTAAGATTGATTATTGCTAAGGTCAACAATAACTATCACTGATTTTCTTTGATAATTCATCATTGTTTCTTTCTTAGTACTGTCTGTGTTGACCCCTTCTTGATTGATACTATGCCCTAAGTACTCTACATGGTGTTGAGCAAAAGTACACTTGGAAATCTTAGCATAAAGCTAATGTTGCTTCAATACCTACAAGGCAATCTCTAAATGCTGCAAATGCAATTCCAAACTAGGGCTATTTATTAGTATATCATCAAAGAAAACCAATATGAATTTCCTGAGATAAGGTTCAAAAATCTTATTCATAAGTGTTTGAAAAGTCGCTGGTGCATTTGTAAGCCCAAAACGTATCACTAAAAATTCATAGTGCTCATAATGGGTTCAAAAAGCAGTCTTGCACACATCAGATTCCTTTATCCTAATCTGATGGTACCCTTCCTTAAGATCTAGCTTAGTGAAATAACTCGCACCCTTCAGTTCATCCAATAAATCCTCCATAACTAGTATTGGAAATTTGTCTTTGACCGTCAATGCATTCAGCTGTCTATAACCCACACAGAACCTCTGGCTACCATCTTTCTTCTTCACTAGTAAAACTGGAGAGGCAAAGGGATTGTTACTAGGTTGGATGATTCCATTGTTAAGCATCTCCTTCACTTGCTCTTTAATCTCTAATTTTTTTAAAATAAGGATATCTGTATGGTTTGATATTGATAGGCTAGGTTTCATCTTTTAGTGGAATAGCATGGTCATGATTTCTGTTTGGAGTTAGTGTGTTTGGTTCCTCAAAAACTTGGCTATACTTGTCAATGAGGGATTTAATGGGTGGAGGTAAGTCAGGGTGGTTGGTTTCGGTGATTGTCTTTAGTGTTTCATTGGGCTCGGGTAGGCTATGATAGGTTACTGAAAACAATTGAGCAAAGATATGGTTCAAGTCCCCCTTTATCAGCTTCTGAAAGCTCTTGTCACTCATGGGCTTGAGTTTGGTCAATTTTTTCACACCAGTAAGTTCAATTTGTTTATCTCCTCTTTTGAACGATAGCTTCATGTCCACAAAATCAAACATCATAAGCTGTAATGTTTCATCCAGTCCACTCCTAAAACCATATCATGACCGCCCAATCTAAGCATTCTGAAATCAAATTTAAAGTCGAGATTATGCATTTGCTAACTCAACTTTTTCACACTTGGTCCTGCTGATCATATTCTGACCATTAGGTACTGTTACCCATAGAGTCTTAGCTTTTGTAGGCATGACATTCACTGACTTCACCATTCTTGCATCCACAAAGCTATGCGTGTTGCCATTGTCTATCAAGATAATTATTTTCTTACCCTTAATTTCTCATTTAATCTTGAGGGAATTAGCAACTTTAGTCTCTTCTATAGCATGCATTAAGATTTCAATGCTATCGGTTATCTCTTCCCTCATTTCCTCCTCTTGAGCTCCTTTTATAGCTTCATCGCTCTCTTCCATGGCAGTAAGAACATTCAGTTGCTTATTCTTACAGATGTGTCCCATAAAATACTTGTCATCGCATTTAAAACACTGGCCATGAACTCTTTTAGTATTGGTTTGAGGGGTGGCTGATTTTGAAGGATCTATTTGGTTGGTATTTGTAGTGTTGAGATGGTCAGGTTTGATGGGAAATTTGGTACTGCTAGGGTTATTTTAGTTCAAAGGTTTTGTAAAGGTGGTATTGCTTTGGGTGGTGAGTTTGGAGGGCTGTTTCTGTTTTTTAAACATGGCCATAATAGATTTTTCTTGCAGTTTTGCTTGTTCACAAGCTTAGTTGAGGGTAGTGGGTCTAAACAATTTCACCATAGGTCTCAGTTCCTTACTCAAGCCACTAATGAAGCTAGAAACAATGTAATGTTCATCCAACCAAAGGTGATATTTGAGCATCAGAGATTTTAACTCCTCAAATTTCTCTTGATACTCCTCAACTGAGCCTTTCTACTTCATTTTATTGAACTCCT
Organism: Mallotus japonicus; assembly: GCA_949634005.1. Classification (NCBI taxonomy): domain Eukaryota; kingdom Viridiplantae; phylum Streptophyta; class Magnoliopsida; order Malpighiales; family Euphorbiaceae; genus Mallotus; species Mallotus japonicus. The sequence continues at coordinate 6,020 of CATIWK010050270.1, read as the reverse complement.
CCACTACATCAGCTACAGACAACTCACCAAATCTTTTGCACAATTCCTCACCAAATTCTACCCAAGTACTGCCCCTATGTTGAACTTGCCAACCCTGAAACCAGATGTCAGCCTTATCCCCCAAATACAGAGAAGCCACATCAATCTTTTGCTCTTCCTGAATCCCAAATAACTAAAAATAATTTTCATATTTCCTTATCCACAATCTAGGATTAGTCTCATTAAAGCTGCTTAACTCAATTTTTGGCATGCAACTACTAAAATTAGTGTTACCACATCCCAAATCAGATTGATTACTACTAGATTAGCCACATTGCAAGTTCTTATGAGCAATAGCAGGAGTGGGTAAGATACCATTACCTTCCAAGTTGATTTGTTTAGGTGGAACTGCTGCTTGTACAGGAGAGGCATGGGGAGAGATCTGCACAGGAGATGCTGGAGGTCTTAGTTGTTGGGAGGCAAGAGGCAGAGCTTTCATCATCTCCATCATTCGGTTCATCTACTGCTGCAACGCTTGCTGCATAGCTTGCTGGGCATCTTTTTGCTCTTAAAATTGCTTTGTGTGAATCTCCAGATGGTTATACATCTCTTTTCGAAATTCCTCTCCCTTCTAATCTAACTTTTGAAATTGCTCCTCTAAAGCTTGTATCTGACTAGTCTCATTAACAACAGCTTTTTTCTTAGCCATAGCTTGAATATCAGCTAAGGTTAGAGAGTCCGTAGGGCCTAACTTCTCTGATACCATACTATCTGGGACCCGGTTCATTAATTAAAGAAATAAGAAAGTTGCAGCGGATAGTAGTGATTTAGAATGAGAAAAAGAGAGAAGAAAGAAGAAAAGAAAGATCATCATAGAAAGAAGGAATAATTCTTTTGATTATAATTCTGGATGAGTACAATCTAGAATCCCTCTCTCTTAAATAGTCAATCATTAGCACAAAATAACAAGAAATAGCTAGCTGTCACAACAGAATACTAGCTACAAAACAAACTAGCCAAATGACAAAATAGCAAAACAACCAAAAAGGAATAAAAGACAAATAACAGATGTTTCCTGGTGTGTACTACCACCTCCTACAACTACTGCTTACTTACTGTTGTAATCTTCTTCAGTTCTTCAATTCTCGCTCTTCCACTGGGCTGCTCTTCTCATCCATACTCTTGGGTTGATCCTTAATCATCAGTAGGCCTGTTTTCATTTCTTGGTTCTTGACAAGATCCTGAGAGTAACATTACTTGTAATTGCAGATTTGAGAACAACACCTGCCACGTTATAGACTTGTATTGTATGTTTACACGAATTCCAAAATAAATGGTGTAGTGATGAAGATCTTAACTTTAAATATATCAGGTTGTTGAAGTTATTGTCTGGTTTTACAAAGGCTAATCTTGCAGTGTAGCTTGATTTCTTATGTTTAAGTCTTCACTTTAGTGTTAATGTAACATTAAATTCAGGATTTGCTTGAACTCACCGGCTGCTTTACAAGTGAATAGGACCATCGAAGGCATGATTCAAGAAACAAGGAGAGTTGAGGAACAAATGAGAAGCCATAAAGAGGAAGCAAGTCAGGACTATAGTTGAGCATCAATCCAGCATTCTTTCGCTAGTCACACAAGGAGATTTAAGCAACTACATAGACGCAATTGATGTATAAATTAGCTAAAAATTGCAAAAATACAAACTTTAGTTGGTCTTTTTATCCATATTTCTTACAAGCTGTTTCATCTGAAACCTCCAAAACAAAAAATAAGCAAAACCCAAACCAATCAAAATAAACACCCAAATATTCTCATCTTTACTCTCTCTTACTGACTTCACTTCCTCTATAGCAAACCACTCCCTTCCTCTATTTCCCATAATACCCTCCAGCACACTCCCATATAACACATACGCCCTATCCTCTCTTCCCACTGCCACCGAAGTAGGGAACCTCTCAACATCAAGGTCAATTTTGTCATATACAACTCCTTCACTCCAGCTATCGTCGCTCTTCAAAAACCACAGCTTATGCTGCGAAACCACCAAAACGACGTCGTCTCTCCTCATCGCAATCCCGTCCGCCAACGTCAGCTCCTCACCCAACAGAACCGTCCTCGCTGTCCCGTCGTCCACGTCGACCTTGAACATCTTCCCCGTGTTAGATTGCACCACCAGCAAATACCCCTTGCTGACGTAAACGATCCCGTTGAGGCCACAGTAGCTATGCGGGGCGTTTCGATCAACTGGGTACTTCGTAAATATCGGAGATCTCGAGAACATCGAGGCCTCTCCTTGACTGTTGACTTTCCAGATGAAATTCCCATCAGAATTCCCTAATGAATTGGTGACGTAGGCGTTTCCTTTGAAATCAACGGCGACGGCGTTAGCGACGGAGCGGTTGGTGGCAGGCGTGGCGGAGAAATCGGGGTCAGGAAGGAGCGAGAGGAAAAGGCGTTGGCGGGAGCGAAGGTCGTAGGCGGCGAGAGCATTGAAGGGAGGAAGTGGAGGACCGGAATGGATGACGGCGAGGAGACGGTTGTTTAGAGAATCAACGGCGAGGCCTGCAACGGTGGCGTTTGGAGGAAGGGAAGAGTCAGAGATTAAAGTATCAACGACGCCAGCATCGGAAACGGAGTGGATAGTGCGGTGATAGAGGGAGCCAACTATGAAGTGCTGTGCGGAGGGATCGTAGGCAACGCCTTCTGGGTAGAGATTAGGCGAATGGAAATTGATGATGTGAGGTTTTGCTGTCGCTGAAGGTAGGATGGTTGTCGCTAAAAGTAGGAGGACTATTAATAAGGAAATGATTGACATAGCTTTAGATCTAATGTAGCGTGGAATGGATGCCAATTTGTGCTGTTATTCTACATATTTTCTCGTTATAAATAAAATCGTCGTCGTTATTTCTTTTTGGCCAAGAAATCGTCGTCTTTGGTACTATTGTTTTTTTTTTTTTTTAAATTATCAACTTTCTTGAGCCCAGTTCCGTGGGCTCGGCCTCTACCCCGGTTTAAGTCATTCAAGTCCAAGATGATGTTTGAAAATGGTACCACCAGCATCCAATCATATAGGGGAAAGGTCCAATTTGCACCTTAGGGTTGTGCCATAAGAGCAAATTGGATCCTCTGTAAAATTTTGTTTCAATGTGGAACTCCACGTTTGAAAATTGGAGCATATTGAAACTTTACTGATTATAATTAAATCTCATAACTTGTTTTTTGTACAATTAAGTCCAATAAAATAGTAAAAACCTAATTTTAACGGATACTAATAAATTAAATTAATAATTTTTTTTAGAAATATATATATAACCTAATTATTAAATTTTAAAAGTTTTTCAACTTAAAAAATAATTTTAAATTTTTTTAAAAAAATTTAAAAAAATTTATTAAATTTTTAAAAATTTTAAAATCAAGTCATATATATTTAAAAAAAATGACCAAATTTATTCGTTAACATAAATAGTGAATTACTAATTGACCTAAAATTTAATTTTAATAGTTAAATATCAATTTGATATTTACATTAATGAATAAAATTTGGCCATTTTTTGAAATTTATATCACTTAATTTTATAATTTTTAAAAATTTAACAAAAATGTAAAAAAATTATTTTATAATTTGAAAAAATTTTAAAATTTAATAATTAGGTTCTATATATATTTCTAAATTTTTAATTATTATTCCCTAAAAAAATTATCATAAATTGAAAAGGGGAATTTTTTGATAACTTTCCTTTTTAATTACTTTTGTTTTACTTTTTTTTATCACCATTAGATGAAAATGTATTTTATTATCCAATGGTGGTTATCAAGAAAATGGTTTTTTTTTTTGAATTATCAAGAAAATGTGTTTTTTTTTAATGTTAATTGGGACCTCCATTAACATGACCCTAAGAGTTTGGGATTTCATCTTAGATTTTTAAATGTAAAAAAATTATTTCTAAATTATCAAATTGATAATTGACCTATATATATATATATATATATAGGGATTTGTTTGCTTCCAAAGATCACACGTGCATTGAATTTTTTTTATTATTTTGGAATTATTTGGGGCTCATTGCCAAACTCCATTTTCATCAACTTGGATGATGGTTCTGGGAAATTTCTTGCTACTGTTGCTATATATTAATTAGAACATGGCCAACCATTCTTGGCTTTTCTTCAGCAGCAATTTGCTAAATCCATCCAACAATTATATAACCAATTTTGTATGTTATTTTATATTGATTACATCTTCTCATTAATGCTCCCATTGTTTTGGTGGATATATAATTATATGTTGTTTAAAAAAAATTTCCCAGACGACGGTAAAATTTCCATGGAAACAATAGATGCCAGTAATTAAAAAAGTCATTAGTTTTTCATTACATCACTTTTTTTTTTCTGTGAAAGTGCATAAAATTAATTATTATTGTTGGATGAGTTTACAGGGATTCATTTTCACTTAAATAATATTTTAAAAAATTAATTATTATGATAAACACAATTATATTAATTAGTTATTAAAATTTTTTTTATCATATAATCTTATTTAAATCGAATTGAATTAATCAAATCTTATAGAATTCTGAATATCAATGATTTATACAGTAATTTTTTTAACATTATTCTTATATTATAACTTTTAAAGAGAAATCATGATAGAATTGGAAATTGAAAGTATGATTTCTATGAATACCTTGACTCCGTGACTAAATAATAAATTATAAAACGGGAAGATAATGGGGTTTATACAGTGATGTGATCTCTATTGTGTCTTGGTTTGAAATTTAAGATTCTGTCTTATTCATTCTTCGATGTAGAATTGAAGTTTGGTTTCTATTATAGAGGCATACATGCACATGGGTCGTATGCAAGAGCTCTTAGTACAAAATGGTCCATTCATTTTATCTCATTCCACTAATACATTGCATTATACATGTGATGCGTTTGACTATCCAACTTTTATCTAACTAAGACAAAATTATGCTCATATAATTCATGTAAAATTTTGCATACACCTTCTCCATGATTAATGCATATATATATATACGCCAATAAAAAGGTAGTTAAGTGATTATCTTTTCTAAGAACATGAGACAGTGATAGGAACCAGAATTTTAAATTAGGGAGGTGTTTTAAATTTTTTTTCTCAACTAAAATAATTTGCATTTATATGGAAGAAATTTAATTCATGAAGATTGGAGGACAACCTATTAAATTTTAGGCTATAATGCCAACTTCCCACTAGTTTAGTGGGAGAGGCTTGACAACTCTTATAAGTGGGGGAGGGTGCAAATCCCTCCACCCCTTCCCTCTTCAATGAAAAAAAAAAAAAAAAAAAGGTATAATATAAATTATGAGAAATTCTAACAAAATATTTTAAAAAATATAAAATTTAATTTGCTAGGGGCAGTGGCCGTTGTCAGCCCCTCTCTAATTCTGCCACTATCTTGAACTGCAAGGAATTCTACCATCATTAATTTATAGAATTTATTTTAAAACTAATTTAAATAGAGAGAACAGCTCTCTATTATACAATTCATTGCTACATGATATGATCTTCACATTAATAAACAAAAATTATCATATATATACTTAATTTCATAAATTCTAAACATCCTTTCAATACTATACATGCTATGAAACCTGTCTCAATTAACAAGCCACTTCACTTCCTACAAATTCAATAATTGAGAAAATGATTCCTATTTGGAAGATTTTTACCAATATATACAAAGTATTACATTCAACCATTTGACAAATAATATATATTTTAATTATTTTATATTTAGCCAATAAAAATATTATGTATACAAATGCTATAAATTTATCTGTTAAATATAATATAGTAAAAATAAATACAATTTTTTTATGTTTTTGGTCAGAATTTGTGGGAAATGTCAATTTTTGTTTTGGTGTCTTAGGTCCCTCTCCCAATTTTCCTTTTTGTGTGGGGAAATGTATGTCTCCAACATCGCACATTGGTAGGCATTGAGGTTATTAAGGCTGCTCATAAGGAAATTAATTTGGATGAGCAAAAACGTCATTGATAT
>CATIWK010050254.1:0-21247 GCA_949634005.1 Mallotus japonicus | reverse complement strand
TTAGAAAATATAGGACATTGCATGTTAATGGTACTAGTTTTTTGGGCACTTATGTAAAAATCCCATTTTTTTTTGTCAATAAGATAATTTCATTAATCATTCATAAAAAAGTACATGAGACTAGGTCTAATAGGACCAATACAATACATACAAACCCAAAAAAAATCCAAAAATCTTAAAAAGAAGAGGAAAACAGCAGATAATTTCCTGGCACCCCTCAATTTCTAGAATTTTTTCCATCTTCAATATCCTTCACTGTAGAGGTTTCTTGAGATTTTCAGGCCGTTTTTGAATCCATTGAAGCACAATATTGCTACTCAAAACTAAGAATGGTAGATAAAATATGAAGAACCATGAAGAATTGGTTGAACATACAAGTACAACCAATCAAAAAGAAAGGAGGAGAAACTCCTCAAATAGCTATATAAAAGCTATTCAAACACTCTCAAATCTACCTTATTCTTAGAAGAAAGATAGAAAATAAGTCTCACATACTTCCACCATCACCAAAAAACTATGACAGGAAAGTGCATATGGTGATCAAAATCTCAAAATGAATCCATAGATTCATTTGAGAGAAAGAGGGATAAAACCCAGAGGAAGTAAAAAGGACAGCAAAAAGAAGAGAAATATACACAAACCTAAAATATAAACATAATATCCTAATAACAATAAAAAATTCAGGTAGTTTCTGGCTAAAAATAGCCAAAAACCACCTGATTAACAAGGGAAAATGATGAACCCTACAGAGGAAGGAGACTACTACATTATTTTTTTTAGAGCTGAAAATTAATAATATATTATTATTATTATTTAATGCTCAAAAGTCAAGAAACAAAGGGGATTTTAATTAAGTAAAGAAGAATCCCTATTGGTATTTTATTTTGTTGTGAATGGAAGAGACTTGTATTAACAAATTTATGAGACTTATTTATGCAATCATTTCAACTTTTTGAAGTTGTCCTTATCACATTGGTAGAATGACCTGGAATGCTTACAGAGTACTAATCAATCATCAAAATTCATCTAAGAACTATATGATTTTCAGAGGCAACTGAGCTCAATTCAACTTTTAATCTCTCATCAATTGTTTACAACTCATACATTGTTTAGTCTCTCACACATTGTTTAGCATATCAACCAGAAATCTGGATGGACTTAACATCAGTAGGTTTCTTGATTTCCTCCTTAGGAAATGTCATAGTAAGTACTCCATTCTCCATTGAAGCTCTAACTTGATCCATCTTCACATTTTCTAGCAGTATAAACCCCCTCAAGAATTGGCCGCTGCTACGTTCCACATTGTACTTATCTTTCTTCTCCACATTCCTCTCTCCACTGATTTTAAGCACTCTGTCATCTTCAGTGTCCACCTTCACATCCTTTTTTTTCAGCCCTGGAAGATCAGCCTTGAAGACATGAGCTTTAGGGGTCTCCTTCTAGTCAATGCAAGCATTAATTGATATCCCACATCCATATTCTACTCCAAATAGGACTAAAATTCTACATCTGCAAGTAAGGGAATATTCAATCCAACGGCAACATGAATAAAGGCAATCTAACTCGATACAAAGTCCTACAAAGACAAGGACTCCTATAATCAAAAAGTCCAAATCATAACAAGTTTGAGTATATAATATATGGAAAATGATAAAGGTAGCGGGCCTGCTTAAAAAATAGGGGAGGGGGACTTGAATTACCAAAAGACCAAAGATCAAAATGAATTGCCCCCTATATAAGTAGGGGCAATTCAGTCCAAAAAAAGTTTTTCAATAAAAAAATGCGGCCCGCGTCAAAGCGGGCCGCTATATCTATCATCACCGATAATATATATACTCATATCTCTCATATTTATTTTCCATTTTATTCTATTATATCTTCTACATTATTCTCTACATACTAATTTTTCTCATACAAAGACTTAAATATCGGATTTTGTTCTTCTCATCTGTACAGGTTCTACAACTAAGTTAATTTCAAATTTATTATTGATAAATGCAGAATTTTCATAACCGACCAGTGAAGAAGAAGATGGAAATGGGAAGTCGTTGAATGGATCCCATAATTCTAAAAAAGGGAAGAGATTGCTTCGTGAGTTGCCAAACAAGCTTGGAAACATTGCCATCTTTTTTTTTCTAGAGCTGTTTAGTATGACTTGTGAATTGCCAAAAGAAAATTTATTTGGAATGTTTTATTTGTTTGGTTTCTGATATGCAATGGATCTGGGCCAAAGCTTGGTATTTATAGGAACCAGCAAGCTGCAACGGAGACACTCGTACATTCTGGATCTTGACCATTTGTGGGTTTGCTTTCAAACTCTGGAAACTTCAAGTCCACTTGGCTTGGGTAGTGTATGAGCGTCTACGCTGAGCTCTTATTATACAGTGGGCCTTTTTATCATAACATTCTCTATAAGACTCTTACATCACAACATGAGAAAATATGAAGAATCCTTACTTTTTTTTTTTTTGTAATTTACATCACCCAATTGTTAATATGTGAAACATATTTTAAATTTGCATAATTAAAATTATCTTAATGTAATGCTATATTAAAAATGAAACTTATTGGTATCTATCAAAAGTCATAATATTACTGAATTGTCATATTTAACATTTGACAAAAATATTGTAGTTGGCCAATATATATATATAATAAAACATTAATTGCAAAACCATATAACATACCGACACAACAATTATAACATTCTGCTTTCTAACCAACTCATTCTGATATATCCTAAGCTTTTCTTTGGACTCTAAAAACTGTCACAACTCTCACAATATATACATAAAACCACACGGAAATTTTAGTCCACAGATCATTCAGAAAATTGAAGTATAAATGCCTCCATCTTCTATTGAAGATCAGAGGACCTAGCACTCCCCAAAACCCTATTACAAATCCAGGCGCAATGCTCACATAAAAGAAAAACCAGTCCACTCCTCCAGGTTCATTTTCTTTGTCAATGCCAGGCTTTGCATCATCTTTGCTGCATTTCTGAATGAGCGGAAGCCCACAAAGGTTGTTGCCGCTGAAACTAGATGAATCGAAACCTCGTAACTGGGTGCTTGAAGGAATCATTCCTGACAACTTGTTGTTAGACAAGTTTAGGTTGCTCAAAAATGTCAAGCTTGACATGCTTTGAGGAATTTCACCAAACAATTGGTTCTGAGAGAAATCAAGAGATTCTAGTGCCTTCATTGAGCCTATGTCCTTAGGAATTCTTCCACTCAAAAGATTATGTGACAGATTTAGAGACTGCAATGCTACAAGACTCGTAATTTCGTCAGGAATCTCTCCGGATAATTTGTTATTTGAAAGATCCAGACTCCTAACAAGATTAAGAATAGTGCTATATTCAACTTTTCTTCTACTTCTCATGATTGCGGAACTTTCTGAATATGTCAAAGCATAATTAACCCAAGAAACCACGCCGTCCTCGGGATCACCTGCTCCACCAAACATTGCTGTCAAGTTATTAATGCACCCGGGTATGGTACCATTGAGACTGTTATCAGCAAAGTCCAAGATGTGTAAATAAGTCATGCTGCAAAGCTCTTCAGGAATGAGTCCACGAAACTTGTTTCCACGAAGATTGAGAATAATCATCCATTGAAGCTGTGTCCCCATCCAAGATGGAACCTCTCCTCTGAATTCATTTGCACTCACGTCGAGTACTATCAGTACTCTACAATATGCAAGTGAAAATGGTAATTCACCAGAAAGATGATTGTTGCGAAGATTCAATACCCTAAGATCACTTAAAGATCCAATGGACTTGGGAATATTGCCCCTGAAGTTATTGCTGCTCAACCTTATGACAGATAAAGATTTCCAATTCGTCCAACAATCAGGTATCTCTCCCGAAAGAAGATTTTCTCCAAGTTTAAGAATCACCGTAGTCCTTGGTTCATGCTTCTTATCACATAAAAAGCTATACATTGACCCTGAAAATGAATTATTTGAAAGATCTAGCCAGGTGAGATTGGAAGAGATCTGTGGTAGAGAACCTTCAAAATGATTTGAACTCAGGTCAATTGACGAGAGATAATCAGAATCATCAATGGATAAATATGGAATATTTCCATGCATTTGGTTATAAGATAAATTGAACTCATGAAGTGTTGAAGACCAGCTATGGAACCAAACAGGAAAGGTGCTTGAAATTTTTGAGTTGGACAAATCAAGAAACTTTAAATGGCTCAAGGAACGGATCCATGTGGGAAACAGAGGACCAATTTGCCAAGATCGTAAAGCTAACTCTTTGAGGCCTTGGCAAGGAGGAACCCAGTCACCAGGACTGACTCTCAGAATTAGATGGTTACCAGATGCGTACAAATTAGTCAGATTCTTAAGATTAAAAAAGTGAATTTCAGAAACTTCACCCTCTAACGAATTATGAGATATATCTAACCATTCCAAGTTTGAAAGAATGCTGAGACTTACCGGGAGACTTCCATTCAATTTGTTATTCTGAAGAAATAGATTACGCAAAGAATTTAGTTCTCCCAAGTTCCTTGGAATTGGACCTGTAATCAAATTATCATGCAGATCAAGGCCAATCAAATTCTTAAACTGGCCAAGAAGATCAGTGAAGTGACCTGATAGTAGATTAGAATACAATTCCAATGACTCGAGAGTTTTTGAAGCACATTCTGATAAAATTTCGATAATTTCATTTGTTGCTTGGCTCAGTTTGTTGTTCGACAGATCAAGTGACCTCAAATTGCAAAGATTTTTGAACCATGTTGGTATTCCTCCTTCAAGACCATTATCTGACAAGTCAAGGCTGCTGACTGAAGCCAAATTTCCGATGGCAATTGGAATCACTCCTACAAGTCTGTTAACTGACAAGTCAAGGCTATTGAGGGAAGTCAAATTGCCAATGGCACTTGGAATTCCTCCTTCAAGGCTGCAATGTGACAAGTCAACACTATTGAGAGAAGTTAAATTTCCAATGGAACTTGGAATTTGACCTTGCAAGTTATCATTGGAGGCAAGGTAGAGAAGCTGAAGATGGGTAAAACCTTGTAACCTGTCGAATATGGCAGAAGTGAGATTACTTTCAGATAAATAAAGTTCTCTCAGTGAGGTTATGTTTTGAAGATGAATCGAAATTGGCGCAACGAAAGAATTCTCTGAAAGATCAAGAGAAGTTAGAGTTTTAAGGCTCAAAATCCAACTGGGTACTTGAGAGAAATCGTTGGATGACAAGTCGAGATAGGTAAGGGATGACAAGTTGACATGGGGAATATTTTGAGGAATCAGATTTAGCTGACAGGATGACAAATATAATTCAACAAGAGAACGGAGTTTGTTTAACACATCAAACCAATCAATGGCTTTATTAAGGTTCACATGACTCAAGTCAAGAAATTCTAGTGAACTAAGACTTGAAAGCCAATGTAAACTCTGAACATACTGATCAGGAGAATAATAAGAAACTCCTCCATTGAGATTGAGATGCTGCAAATTCGAAAGATTTCCGAGTTGATGAGGAATCATTCCTCCAAATCCAGCATGAGAGAGGTCAAGATATCTTAAACTCTTCAAGGATCCAAGGAATGCAGGAATGTTAATTCCTCCAAAATAGTTGCTGCTCAGGTCCAAGAACCTCAAATGCTTCAAGTTGAGCAAAGAAGGACTAATCTTGCCCCCGAATACGGACCTCTTCCAGTGTTCTTCAACATCACCAGTGCCATTGAAAGAGGCTCCGTATTCTTCTAGAGGAAGACTTGAAAGATGAAGCTCAAAGACATGGCCGGTGAAGTTATCACAGACGACACCACACCAGCTACAACAGCCATCGACTTGACCACCAGAAGCCCAAGATGAAAGCCTGTTTGAAGGGTCTTCAAGGCCATGTTTGAACTTCAAAAGGGCTTCTCTCTCACTTGGAATGCAGCTGAGAGTAGTAACAATGATGAAGAGAAACCAAAGAAAAGAAACTTTAACAGCATTAAGACTCATCATGGTTGGCGTGCTTAATTAATATCAGGGGTGTTTTAGTGCATGTTCTTGTCCTTCAAATGAGGTAGCTGTATATATAGTGGATTGCTAGACCCCTTAAATCAGAAGATGCTGTTTATTTTCTCGTCAAAAAAGATAAGATGCTCTATACATAAAAATGTTTTATGACGCTGTTAGCTAGCGACAGTTAACAACACCGTCATTAGTAATAATATTTCAAAAAAAATCGTCCTCCCCATTTAATTAGTTGTCTTTATTTAGAAGATAAAAATATAACTTTTGAAAAAAAAAATTATTATGTAGCGCTATTAGAGTTGATCACAGGCCGGTTCAGATTCATAATCGATTCGATCAAATTTGAAATCGGCTCGGAATTAGAGGAGGAATCTGTTCAACTCCCATACAATCAAAAAATTAAAAATAAAATTACTCTATTAAACTGGATGAACCAAACGAAACAATCGAATCAAAAGTAAATCAAACTGAAATTGACCAAACCGAAATCGATTTTAAACCAAATGGAGTCAATTCCGATTTGATTTTAATTTTGGTAGAATCGTGAACCACCGGTTTATCAACCATGGCCACCCAGATGCGCTACACGTATCACTTCCCACTTGAGATTCCACCCAGGTGCGCTACACACATATCACTCCCGACTTGAGATTAGATGTTTGTATGTAATTATTGCAATTTTCCCCAGTTTTTTCTAAAGAAATATACTTTATGTTTTTTTTTATATTATTCATTTCCTAGGACATAATTTCATCATAAAAAAAAAAAAATTATTAGGCCTTTTCTTAACTAGGCTTTACTGGTTTTCGTCAAAAGATGTAATCATTCCATGCCACAGTATAATACAGAGTCTTGGAGAAATATGTTTAATAATCTTGTAATTTTGTGATTGATAATAAAAACAAAAAATTTACAACTCATTTGAAAGAAAATAGAGAGCATTTGGGTCAAGATTAGTCCTTAAAATTCAACAACCAAATAATATTAAAAGAAAAAACACAAGGCAATGAAAATGACTCAAATCATTTTTTTTTGCGCACAACAATGGGAAAGCTCTAACCCAAGTCAAGTCTTTGACATTAAACAAATAAAATGGTACAAAATGCAATTTGAAAGAAAACAAAAGGACATATATATATACAAAAAGGAAACTCCATGGAAATTACTCAAGTTCTTTTTTAAAAGGAACAAATTAAATAAAATTTTATGTGATCATGTAGCATAAAATTCTTTCCTAAAATAATTTTTTATTACATTCTTTGATTATTTTTTGAAAAAAATGGTAGATTTTGAATTCAAACTTTTAAGAAATTTCCGTTCAAATTCAAGTACATTTCATCTTAGAGTCTGTTTGATTCATCTATTTATAAAAGTTAATAACTAATAGCAGTTGTGGATAACGGATAATTGATAACTGTTAGCTGATAAATATAAACTGTTTGGTAAAATTTTGGTAAATGTTATTGTTAGTATGTCAAATGACCATTAATGGTACAAGTTACTTTTTACATGTAATTTCATATATATTTTTTATTATTTCTTAATTATGTAAATTATTTAAAAATAGTATATAGTAATAAATAACATTAATTTATTGTCTTTGATTTATACGCTATTAAAATTATTAATAGAAATGATTTAAAAATGAATTTCAAAATAAAAATAAAAATATTATTTTATAATTTTTTTAAAAAATAATTATAGGTATAGATATTATAATTATTTAATTATTAATTATAATTTAAAATATTGTTTGTTTGATTATAAATTTTAAAATTAATTACATACATTTAATTGTTATTAGTTATTTTTAATAAGGATAAAATAATCTAAATAAAAAATAAATACAAATTAGCTATTAGCTTATGTGTTTTTGAAGTTTTACCAAACGTCTGAATTATAGCTAATTGAGGAAAAACCTCTATCATTAGCTAAATAATCAAATATCCCCTTAGGCTATTTTCAACCAGTAATACCAAAATGCAGTTACTATAATAATTTTTTTTAATTCATTACTTCATTTTTTAACTTCAAAAAAAATATTTTTTATACATTTTTTCATATATTTCATTTTATATTATTTATATATTTAACACATTACACTCAACATTTATACACTTCAAGTGTAACATCACACCAGATTTGATGTGAAAAAATATCACTTGATTGGAGCAATATTTCTTCAAATTAACTCACGCCAGATTTAACATAAGTTGAAGACACCCTTGTAGATTATTTATTGATCTTCTTTTTCTTTTTAGGTAAATGTGAAACAAATAATTTACGTGACAATTACTTTTTCAGTAAAAATTGGAGGTCAGAAATCAAATGACGCACCCAAATATCTCAATCAGGTTGACACCCTCTTAGTGTCTTCTTCACGCTTCTGTTGTCCGACAATTACGGCAATGCAATATATTGTTAGAATTTGGTTGCACAAAGCATTGATAAAATGGGTCAGTTTGATTGATTAATATAAAAAACAAAAAAGAGATTACAGAAAGCAAAACAGTGGGAAATCTCTAACCTAATAAAGTTGATCTTTAAAGTTAAACAAATAAAAATTAACAAGAAGAATAATAAGATAAGAAAAGAAGGAAACCAGCATGATTTTTTATGCAAAAGCATGCAACGACTTCAAGTCTAAGTCTTCTTTTTTAGAAATAAAATAAAAAATATAAAAAGATAAGAAAAGTGAGCTAGTATCAGAAGCTTCACCCACTGATGAAGTATGAGAAATTAATATCTAACTGCTCCAAGTTTGAAAGCATCTTGAGATTTACTGGGAGACTTCCATTCAACTTGTCATTCTGAAGGAATAGGTCAGGCAATGCAAAGAATTTAGTTCTCCCAAGTTTCTAGGAATAGGACCTGTAATCAAATTATTGTGCAGATCAAGGCCAATCAAATTCTTAAATTAGCCAAGAAGATCAGTGAAATGACTTGGTAGTAGTATTCCAATGACTCAAGTGGTATGTCCGCAGCACATTTTGATAAAAATTCGGATAACTTCAGTTGTCGATCGCTTGGCTCAGTTTGTTGTTCAAGTGACCTCAAATTGCAAAGATTTTTGACCCATGTTGGCATTTCTAATTCTACTTCAGTGTGACATGTCAAGGCAATTGAGGGAAATTAAATTCCCAACGCTTGGAATTTGACCTTACGAATTATCATTGGAGGAAAGGTCAAGGCTGTAGTACTTGATCAATAAGCAATGCTAGCTCTTGTGAATTCTCGTTAATAATGTTGTGATTTCTGGACATTAATTCAACTTATATGCTATCTTATCCAAATTAAGCTACAATTTTTTTTCTGTATTGTTTAACATGATTCTTTGGTTCAATTTCAATTGGCAGTAAATTTTGACCAATTTAACAAGACAAAACAAACAAGAACAAGCAATAGTAATTTAGGTGCATCATATGTAGGAGACAAAAGATGATCATGATTCATGAAGAGAGTGACAAAGCTGGAATTTTGCTTCATATTCTTTCATCCAAAAAAAAAAAAAAAGTAATGGGTGAAATCACATGATCAAGATCTTATAATCTATTTGCCACTGCAAAGGTTTTGTTTATTCATTCAAAGCAACCATAAAGAAAAGTATATATATATTTATATATTTATATTTAATCAGTTTACCTTTTCAATTTATAAATTAATTATTTTTATATTTCAATATGTTTAAAACATAATCTATAAATACTTTTCAGTTAATTTTAATAAGATCTTAAATTCGATTCTTACCTATGGAGAAAATAAATATTGAGAGTTTTTACTTTTTTTGTGGATCCATCCAACTTGAACTCTGAATTAGTCGAATCGTCCTCATGGTGTGTGTGTATATATATATATATACTAAATTTTATTTATTTAGATAATATTCTACTTTTATTATTAGGCCAAACAAAAGTAATTCAAAAGTTCAATATGTATATATATACCAGTCATAAGCAAAAACAAGAACATGGACCAATTAGCTATGATATACGGTGGCCACTCATACCCACTAGCGAAAATCTTTGGTATGATCTCGAAGCATGTCTGCCCACTTATGCATACGTGCTCATTTTCATGAAGAAAACGAAATGCATGAGAAAAAATTTACATCTATAGGCAGTGAAAGTCTAAAATCACCATAAATTGAAACTGGACTACAGTGGTAAAATGGACTATAATGGCAAAATGGACTATAGTGACGGAATTTTTCTCTCTTTCACGTTAGCTTAAAATTACCATAAATTGAAATTTTCAAACAATTACAATTTGAAATTTTTTTTTCAAGAATTTTTAAATTTTTATCCTAAAATAGTAAAAATTACTCAGTAATTTTAAACCACCAATTTATTCAATATATACAATTGGAAGATTAAACCAATTGTAATAAGATAAAATAATAAAATTTTTTAAAAAAGTAAAACACGAATCAACTTATCATATTATATCTTAAAAAAGTAAAAAATTTTAAAAAATTCAAAAAAATAAGTAATAAAATGTTGAATAAACTCTTATTCACTAAATCTCAGAGACATCTAAGTATTAAAATTCAACATCTAAATAAACTGATTGCCGGTTAATTAAAATACTATGCATATGCATATTTCTAAGTACTTATTTTTCTCTCTCATATATCACAAGTCTCAACCAAAAATCTCTAACGGCTTTAACATCCTCTCTAGGAACAAGTGAAGATGAGAAGGGATCGAAGATGTTACTTCATGGGTTACCAAAAAAAGCTTGAGGCTTATCGTTTTTTTGTTCTTCTTTGTGTGTGCAATTTATTAATAGCACCGGAATTAACTCAAAAATCTGAGATCAAGATGAATTGCCATGAAAAAAAAAATGGATTGAAAATTTACAATTTAAACTGTCATGTACAACAAATGAATTGTCATCGTTCATTTATGAAATTGAAGAAAAATGAAGTATGGTGCTGTGAGGGTGGCTGAAATTGAAGAACTCGTCAGATAAATTAATGTGTGTAATATTTACATATTTTCTGAGTTAAATTTTAATGACTATTGAATTAATAAATAATGTTAATTGGGTAGATTTTAGGTCAACTAGGATATATTTTTAGTTTAGAGTTTTATTTAGGATTTTATTATTTTTGGTTTAATTCTAGCCAAATAAGGATTTTTATTTAAATGCCTAATTAGTTCTCCCTCTTTTGTAGGAGATTTCATTAAAAGGAATCCAAAGAGTCAAAGGATTGGACGACATGGTTTTGACACGGCCATGCTGAAGTAGTGTTTGCTACTGAAGTTTGAGCGTTACATCAACACGGCTCGAACATGGGGGTGTGCAATCGGTGCTACTTCCATGCTGAAACCATTTCAATGCTGTAGAATCTGAAAATTCTGATTCGAAGTGGAGCACGCTCGTTTTGAAGCCGTGTTGAAGTGGTGTCAGGCATAAAAAGTTTCATTTTCAAGGAGGACTCAGGAATTCAAGGGCAATAAGATATCCTATCAAGTTTTCATATATAAAGGGGTCTTAATAATTATCTAGGGATTCATTCTACATTCGGGGAGCAATCCTTGAAGCAGAAGATTAAAGACGAGTCAAGAGATTCAAAAGATTTATTCATACTTTCTTCTTCTTCATCATCTTTTATTCTTTTAATTATGTTTGTGATTGTCGCCACAATTATGTGTAGCTAAACTCTTTTTAAAGGTTAGGTTAGGAGTAGCTATTCCATGATGTGATTGAACACAAAGTTTACTAATTTGATTTTTAGTTAATTCTATGACTTGCACTTAATGTATGCTTTCATTCTTGGCTAGCTTGTTTCCATGTTTATAGGTAGATGTTAACGAGATTTAGGGGAATTTATCAACTTAAGACTCATAGGACTTAGACCACTCGATCACGAAAGTAGGTGAGCTCTTCGAGGGACCACGAGAGTAGGGAAGCTTTTTGGGGGTAAACTCATTGTTAAGGAACTTAATGAGTTTTGATTAACTTCTTAATCACGAGAATAGGTTAAACTTCAATGTTAACATGCTTAATTGAACTCGAGAGAGTGTTTAGGTATTTTAGAACAATTACCCTTAACTGAAATCAATGTTTTTAATTATTAAGTGTTCATGATCGAATTTGGAATAGTGAAACTAAACCTAGACTCTATGTTTTAATTATTTGATTTCAATTTAGTTTGATTCATTTTGATTTATATTTTATTTGCTAAATCACCTTTTATTCAATTTGCTAGCTAATATTATAAGTAGGAATATTAGTACTCAATATTCGTGGGAACGATAACTCTTTATACTGCAATTGACGATCTGTACGCTTGCAGGAAATTCAAGTGTGTATCCAAACAATGTCTCTCTTCGATTTCTAATCCTCAATTTTATGGTTCTCGCCTATGATGCACAGACACTTCAAATAGTAAGTGTTTCCTATATCCGTATCCCAGTTTCTCCGTATTTATGCTACCTAAACACTTTAATTTATAAGGAGACACTTTAATTAGAAGTCATTTCCCCGTGTCCATATCCCCATTTTCTGTATCTCCGTATCCGTGTCCATGCAACTTAGCTTCTCATAATCAATTATAACATAATTTTGACAATCTCATCCCCACTGCTCTTCTCATTGACGATTATCACAATGATGTACAAAAATTTCGAGTAATCCCTCTAAATTCTTCTCCTCCTCCTCCTTTTGGAGGTGACTTAGTTGCCTAACATTATTTAAATGTTCCCTAAGCAACTATACTATCGTCTTGCAATAGTTTGCTATTGTTAGTAAAATCAGAGGAAGGAAAGGAAAGAATATAAGAGAAGAAATACACTAAATTGCTAGAAAATCTCTCTGTATGATTTTTTTTTTATTTCTTATACTCATATTTATAGTACAAAAAGATACATAAAAAGTTATAACAAACATATTTAATTAAGAAGCTTTAATTTTGCCAAAGTTACTCTCCACCATACATATCAATTAATTACACCTAATATAACTTTATTTTTATTTTGCCAAAAATTAAGCTCCACCATACAAACAAATATATTAAAAAAATCCTAAAACAGCTCTTGACAGCATAATAGTTACCGTCATCACTCCTCTTTGATGTAAGCGTTGTTATAAACTACTAGCTTTTCTCTTAAAGCTTCAAACCTTGACTTCTACAATCTTTTGGTGAAAATGTCAGCTAACTAATTCTTAGCATCACAATGCATTAACTGAACCTCCTCTTCTCGTTCTACCTCTCTAATAGCATGAAATTTAATCTTTATATGCTTAGTTTTTCCATGAAAAACTTGATTTTTCACCATAGCAACAACTAACTTATTGTCGTATAAAGTAATTGTTGCTTTGGATTGCTTGAACACTAAATCTTCAAGAATTTTCTTGATCTACAAAACCTAGTTGACAGCAACTGAGGCAGCAATGTACTCAACTTCTGTTGTTGACTGAGCTACACTAGTTTATTTTTTTGAACTCCAACAAAACACACCAAAACCAAATGTGAAACAATAGCTTGATGTACTCTTTATATCATTTTGAGATCCTGCCCAGTCACTATCAGTGAAACCTACAAGATTGAAGGCGATAGACTTTCTGTAAAAGATCTCAAGATCAACGGTACTCTTAATGTATATTAAAACCCTTTTAGCAGCTTTAAAATGCAATTTTGTAGGTGAATGCATAAATCTTGACAACACACTTATGGCAAACATAATGTCTGGTTAGTTCCATATGGAATCAACAAACACCCAACCGAGCTACTATAGATTGATGCATCAATAAGACCAGAACCATCTTCTTTCTTTAACTTTTCTCCTTAGACAGTAGGTGTGCTCACAAACTTGATATTTTTAATTCCAAACTTCTTAAGAATTTCACCAGTATACTTCCTTTGAGTAATGAAAATTCCCTTTGAAGTTTGCTTAATCTTCATGCCAAGAAAGTAAGACATCTCTCTGAGATTATTCATCTAAAAAACCTCCTTCATCTACATTTTGAATTGCTTCACAGCATTATCATTGCTTTTAGTCACGAAAATGTCATTTACATAAATAGAAACTATTAGAATCTCCTGATTTTCATGCTTCACATATAAAATTGCTTCATTATAGCTTCTCATGAACCCAACTTTAATAAATAATCATCAATTCTAGAATATCAGGCTCTTGGGGCCTATTTAAAGCCATAAAGTGCTTTTTTTTTAGCAAAAATACTTTATCAGGTATCTTTCTTGATGAACCCTTCTGGCTGCTCAATATAAATCTCCTCTTTTAAAACTCCATTCAATAAGGTTGACTTTACATCCATTTGAAATACTTTCTATCCTTTATAAGCTGAGATTGCTAAAAGTAATCTAATTGTGTCAAATCTTGCTACAGGTGCAAATATCTCAGTAAAATCTATTACAGATTATTGAGCATACCCTTTCATTACCAATCTTGCTTCATGCTTGTTGATGGAGCCATCTGCATTGTACTTGAGCTTGAACACCCACTTTACTCCAATTACATTCTTGTTGCAAGTTCTGTCTACAAGCTTCCAAGTTTTATTCTTATAGATCATTTTTAACTCCTCCTTCATAGCTACTCTCCTTTTAGGATAAGGTTCAAACAATGCCACATTGCACCTATTATATATGTCTTAAAGTGTTCTTGTTCCTCTGATAGTAATCTCGTGATCTGATCCTTCACCTTCTGAAGTTGCATCTTGTTCTTAGAGAATGTCTCCAAAATTGTAAATTTATTGAAAAGAGCTTGGTTTACATTGTTCCTAATTCTAAGTAGCATTTTCATCAACCATCACACTTCTGCTAACATACACCTACTGAGTTATAGGATTTAAAATTCTATAACCTTTAGAGGCACTGCTATACCTTACAAATACTCCAACTTTAGCTCTTTTATCAAGCTTGTATCTATTAGCTTGAGGAACAAGAGAATAACAAAGGCTGCCAAAGACTTTGAGATGAATAGCAAATGCTTTAACTCTAAACCAAGCCTCATAAGGAGTTTTTTCATTTAGAGCTTTGGTAGGAAGCCTATTTTACAGATAAATTGATGTATTTACCACTTTTGCCCACAATTGCTTAGGCATTTCCTTTTCAAACAGTAAGCATCTTGACATGTTCATGACTGACTTATTTTTCCTTTCACTTACACTATTCTGTTGAGGTGTATAAGTGACAATTAATTGATGATGGATGCCTGACTTCTGTAAAAAAAACCTTCAAATTCATGAGATGTGTATTCTGTGCCATTATTAGACCTTAAGGTCTTGATCAACTTGAACTGTGATTCTCCACTGCTACTTTAAATTTCTAAAACATAGTGAACACCTTTGATTTTTGTTGAAGAAAATAAACCTAGCAAAACCTGGTATAATCATTAATAAAAAGAAGAAAATATTTTCTTCCATCATATAAAGCACCACTCATAGGTCTACATACATTTGTATGAACCAACTACAACTTTTCAATAGCTCTCTAGGCTTGATTAACAAGAAATGACATCTAACTTGATTTTCCAAATTGACAAACATCACACACAATGGTATTCTCATATACAGAAAGCATATCAACCACCATGCCTTTACTTTGAAGAAGCTTTATAGAAGAATAACTTGTATGACCAAACCTTTTATGCCAAAGAACATTTTCATCTACCATAGTAGTGAGAGCTTGAATTTTGGTTTGATCTCATTCAAAAGAAAAACTTATATTTCTCAGTTTGACATAAAAAAGTTTAACACCATCTGGATAAAAAACTTCACACCTCTTGTTTTTAAAAAACAAATTGTAATTCTTATCAAGCAATTGACCAACACTTAGCAAATTGTACGTGATTTCAGGTACAAATAAAATATCAATAATCAACTTTGTACCTGAACATGTTTACACCAACATAGAGTCCTTCCCTTTGATATCAACTAATCTACCATCTCCAATCCTCACTTTGGAATAATAGCTCTTATCCAAAGTCTTCAAGCTCTGCAATCTTGAAGTCATATGGTGTGTGCATCCATTGTCAATGAGCCATTCATTAGGACTCTTAGCTGCTACTAAACATTCTTTAACAACAGTAGCAGCAACTACTTCTCGTCTTAATCCTGAGTACTTTATTAACTTGAGCTGGTTGTGCTTGATGATGTTGGTGTTTATTAGTTGGACAGAACCTCTCAATGTGTCCAAACTATTTACAACCCCTATATTGAACTCCTGGTCTTCTCTAAAAATAATCTTCACTATGATTAGTCTTTTTACAATAAGGACATGGTGGATACTTCGCTCTCCTTTTTCCTCTATTTCCCTACTTATCTTTTTTCTCCTTTCTATTCTTTCCGTTAAAACTTTTTTTCCACTAGACTCAGCTTGTAACTTAGAGTTTTGAGAAACTATAAGAGCCCCTTTTGTTGACTTCTCCTCCTCCCTAAATGCTTTTCTTTGCTCAACAGCTTGTAGAGCATTTACAAGCTCATTAAGTGTGAGTATGGATAAGTCCCAAGTATCCTCAAGAGAGGAAATCTTTGCTTCAAACCTCTTTGGCAGAGTCACCATCACCTTCTCTACAATCCTTTTTTCTGGCAATTCTTCTCCCATTAGCTTGATCAGGTTTACTACCTTTATGACTTTATCAATGTAAGCCTTTATATTCTCAGTCTCCCAGCTCAAATTTCTTTCTCAAATTGAAGAGTTACATATGTTTTGTCTAATCACTCCCTTGGAACTCCATTCTTGCTTATCCCATACTTGCTTAGCAGTTTCACAAGCCATTATTCTTGTAAAAATGGTTTCATCAACAGTTGCATAGAGGGTACTCAAAGCTCTGAATTTTTTGGAAACTCTTTCTTCATAAGTCTTTATCTGATTCAAAGTTAGATTTACTGGCAAGTTAGTCTCCATTTCTTTTTCCACTGCTTCCCAAAGTAGTAAACCCTTAAGGTAAGCCTACATTTTAACAAACCAAACATTATAATTCTCTCCTGTGAAAATAAAAGGAGCTGAGTCTAAGATGTTGCTACAGCTTGTAGCCATATCTCACTTACTCTCTTTTTGTTTGAATGTTTAAGGTTTAGTGAAGAGCTTCCTAATTTTTTTTTACTCTCAGCTTCTCAAGGATCAAAGAAAAAACTTTGTTGCTCTGATACTAATTATTAGTAAAATCAGAGGAAGGAAAAGAAAGAATACAAGAGAAGAAATACACTAAATTGCAGGAAAATCTCTCTGCATAATTTTTTTATTTCTTATACTCGTATTTATAATGCAAAAAATATATAAAAGTTATTACAAACATACTTAATTAAGGAGCTTTAATTTTTCCAAAGTTGCTCTCCATCATTCATATCAATCAATTACACCTAATGTAACTTTATTATTATTGCCAAAATTAAGTTCCATCATATAAACAAATATATTTAAAAAATATCTAGAACAGCTCTTGACAGCACAATAGTTACTGTCATCAATATTGCAATTGTTTATTTTTATCAGTAATTTTGTATTTCTTATTTATTCTTGAGTTCATTTATTATAAAACTGCATATTTGATATTTTCCTGAAATTCAACTCCTCTCATTTAAATTGTTTTTATGCATTTAGTTAATTAAATTGATAAAAGTATGGTAATTAAAATATGGATAACGTTTTTTAGTTTTTAATTAAATCGAATTTTTCTTCCTTTAATTTTTAATTAGCTTCAATCTCAATTTGATTTTAATTTTTTGTTTTAATGCAATAAAATTTAAATATAAATTTAGTTAAATCTCATTTTTCATGTGTTTTATTTAATTTAATTTTTCCATTAATTCTCGTGTTAATATTCTGCAAACTAATTATGTAGTTTTCTTGTAGGTTCATTTATCTTTCTTCTTGAATGATCTAACTTAAAATTTAGTTTTGTATAGCATTTTAGCTACTATACAATTATTTTATTTATTTTTTACGTTATTTTGTTTTATTTATTTATTTATGTGCGAATAAGGGTTGTACTTATTTCTCCTCCTCTTATTTTTTTTTTGTGTGTGAACTTTATTTATTTATTGAATGAATAAATGTGGTGTGGTGGATGCTATTTAATTACTGAAATTATGTTAATTAAGATATTGAATTAAATTGTAAAATTTGATAAATTTTGGATGAAATTTCATATTTGCATGTAAATAAAGAAATAATTAAATAATTAAAATAACAAATCGCGAAACACGAATTGCATGTAAATAAAGATTCATTTCACCATGCATGTTAAGATAGTACAAATTTTTTCGTTTAACACCATAGTCAAGAATCCGTTGTGTTACAATGTCTTGAAATAAATAGTAGTTAAGCTAAAATTTTATGGTATAGTTTAAGGCCTCAATAATTTGGCCAACAAATAAAAGATTCCAAGATAGAGATGGAATAACAAGCACGGTATCCAAATTAAAAGAGTTAAGACTAGATACTGATCCTTTATGAGTAATCGATGCAATTCCTCCATTAGCAGTCAAAATGATTTGTTGGGTTGATGGTCGGATAGAGATGAGATGATGGGCAGAGTTTGTCATATGATTGGTAGCACCTGTATCAATAATCTATGTATTATTTCGAGTAAGATTTGTCATAAATGATTTTTTCATCGAGTCATCATGGGATGTGCCAACAGTAGTAGCAGCAACAAGAACTTTATTTAGCTTCTTGTGAGGCTTTTTAGCGAAAAACCACCATTTTGGATAACCAACAATTTTATAGCATTGTTCTTTGGAGTGTCTAATTTTACGACAGTGAATACATGTATATGTGTTGGATTTACATACTCGGCGCATTCCCTTTTTATTGTTGTTGAGTTCGAGTTGCTACGAGTATTGTATTATCTAGCATAATCTTTGGTTCTTCCATTGTGTGTCGTTGGTTATAATTCCTGCATACATAAGCATAACATGATTCAAGGTCAAGGGGTGGGTCCTTTTGTAGTATTTCACTCTAAGCATTATTGAATTTTGAGTCAAGACTAATAAAAAAAAAGTGTTTTAAGCTGAGTAATGGTCTTGTGGAGTGGTACAACTCCATTAAAATCCCTTCTTTGAGCTATTGTCCTAGCATTTATCTTTTGAAATATACTAACCAGTTCATTATAATAAGTGGGCAAGGGCCTACCATTCTAGCAAGTAGTAAAAAACCTCTGATTCAATTCAAATAGTTATGTTTCATTCGAGCTATCGTGAAAGGTTTTTGAGACTGTATCCCATATTTTTTTATTGTTTAAAACCAAATAAATCTCTACATTAAAGTCAAGCTTATGGAATTATTAAGCCAACTCTTTACTTGACAGTTATCGATGAGCCAAGCCTTTAAGACTTTGTCTCCTATAGGAGGTTTCAGAGTTGCTCCAATGAGAAACCATATTGTTTCGGTCTACAATTCATATCTCCATAAACTATGATCATAGTGGGAAGTTTGTATCATCAAGTACGATTCCGATTGGGAAGGGAGAGTTATTTTTTAGAGTTTGGATGATAGTTGAAGATCCATGTGAGGTAATTGATGTATTTTTAACCATTGTAGTGGATCTATGAGAAGGTTATGGAGACACAGATTTGATGGGTTGCTCTGATACCATATAGAGCAAAAAATAATAAGATTAATAAATAGAAATACAAGAAGTGATTCAACTTTCATACATCTTTCACAAGACTATGTATATCCTTGTATACACATTATACTACTCTAATATGGAATACATCAATTACTACATAAATCATTCTCTACAAATCACTTTATAATTATATCCTAAATTAAGGGAACAAAATCATCTCCCCATGATTAGAGATTGTTTTCTTAGCTCACTTCAACGCTAATATAATTGAATTTGATTGAATTCGACTAAGTTCAAGGTTATATAAATACGATATATCTAGACGATGGTGTGTATGTGTGTGTATAGGGCAAAGGTGCATTTTTGCTCCTAACATTTTCAGCAAGGCATTGATAAGCCCCTTTTCTTTTTTTGGCTAAAAAAATACAACTTTTTGAAAAATTAACTATTTTAGTCCCTCTATCCATTTTGGTTTTAATAGACGTTTGCCATTGTTTATAAATGAGTGATATGGCATTAGTGAGTCCCACTAAGTCAAAATGATATTCTAAAAGTAAGATAAAAAAATTTTTAAAATTTTTTTAAAAATTCCCCCTCCTAACAATTAATCTATCCTATGATATCACTACTTCTCACCATCACCATCACCACCCAACCCAATTTTTTTTAATCCTCATCTTCTATTTCTTGACCACCACCTGCTCTAGTAAAGCTAACTCCATCTGGCTTGAACTCATCTTTCTGCATCAACTCAAAGCACTCCAAAGCTTCCTCTGCAAATCTATTAGTAGCAAAACCCACAATAATTGAATTCCATGAAACCAAAGTTATCTTTAAAATTGTGACTGGGATTTGTATACCATAGTTAGGAGTTGTACACCTCTCGGTGTTAACACATCCAGCTTAAACACTAACACGTTGACATAAACACTACTACTGATAACACCATAAAAAATGGCAACTCTAAAAATTATTTAGATTGTTTATCCTCTTTGACTTTCGAAGATGATGATGACCAGTTTTCTTTTCCTAATTTTATTCAACCTATAAACAATGGGTGGCAAGAATTGCTAGATTCTTACAAGCCTCTTCTTCCTAGCTCTAATGCTACTGTTCAAGGTAATATTCCTTTGTCCTCCGTTCATGAATTTGGAAAATTTTGTGGCCAAAATCAACCATAACTTACACAACAACAGGAAGCACCCCCACTACTTCTAATACAAGCTGCACAACCACCAACACTAACACTACTAACCAATACCCTCTTTATTAGCCTCCACTTCAATAACATTCAGTAGTAATTACAACATGCACATCAACCTTAGCACCAATAGTTGCACCAGCAGAATTCTCAAAGGGCTAAAACCATAGCTTATGTCCTTCCTTTATGAACCTCGCAATCTCCACTGTCCATATCAAGAAACAAGTAAGTGGTGTTTCTTTTCTTTTTCTTCATTTTCACTTTAAACTAATATTCAAGGCTATTTTTTTTTTTCCAATTTCATTGTTTGCAGGAAAAGCAATATCAAGAGGCAGGTAATGTGGGTAACAACTGAAAATCTCTGCAACGATAGAACTGCGATAACGGTTACATAATTAGGCTCCACCTAGGAAACCTGCATTTCTCTAAACCATTACAATCCTTGCTCAAAATAACCTTTTTTAACAAACCCATCAATGAACATAGTCCATGAAATAACATATTTTTTACGCATTTC
>CATIWK010050219.1:0-14360 GCA_949634005.1 Mallotus japonicus | reverse complement strand
GCAAAAACAGTCAGTATAAAGATATGCACTGATGCAAGTAGTGCACCCATTAACAAGGAAAAAGAGAAAGATAAAGTTTAAATCTGGGCTCATGTTTCACCAAAAAGTTCTAATATATATATGAGAAATGATTTACGGTGCAGGACGCTGTAAAGCGGGTAATAAAAAATTGATGGGTCCTACGTCTTTTTAAAAAAAAATGCAAGTCTCACATTAATTGCCCCATGTAAGCAAGGGCAATTCTGAAAAAAAAAATCTTATTAGTAAAATGCGGCCCCGTCAAAATGGACCGCTATGCGTATCAACTCTATATATACATATATATATATATATATATATATGCAAATGCATGTACATTCTAACTTGATATGTAAGTCTAATATTGCATGGAGATATTGTACAATAGTATTGACCTTTAATAAGTTGAAAGGTTAAATCAACAAAATTCAGTATTAATTTAACTAAAGTGATAAAAACTAAAACATAATAGCACATGAATTATTGGATTGGACTTTCAAGTTATTAAAAAGCAGCATCATTATAAGATTTTTCCTGCTAAAATATTTCAAGTTTGAATTTTTCCATCCATCGGCATTTGGTAAATTTTTTTTTTTACAGTGCATTATTTGTAAATGAGTTGCGTAAAGTAAAAATATTGTTAAATATAAGGTATTTTTAATTTATCACTTTTGCTGTAAATGATTTATAAAATAGTTAAATATTTGGAGTTCGATAGTATGTGATAAAGTTTATCACTTTTATGATGGATGATAAATACATGGTAGTAACATAATACAAACTAGCATTTTACGATACTTTTGAAAAATGAAATTATACTATTTCCTCACCAGTAAAAATTCCTTTTTTTTTAATTTAATTTTTCATGAACAAGGAAAACACCTTGTAAACAACTACTAATATATATATATATATATATATATATATATATTGGTTTGATGCCAGCTTTTGTGGATTATGTGACAACAACGACATTACATTATTTTTCAACCCGATGTACATACGCTGCAAATGGCAATTTTCTCATAAATTAATTCAACCTTCTTGAAAGAATCATAAATATTTAGTGGAAATATGCGTTTGTCTCTGTGGATTCATTTCCTTTGACTAAACGCGGTTGTAAAATCCTTTGCAATACTTCTGTGGTTTTGTTTTTCTTTTTGTTTTTTTATAACGAGATTATAAGATTTGACTAGTTTATTATTAAGAATTAATTTGGTTGGAATTCTAGAAATAACGTCAGAAATGAAATTAAAATGTTAGATTTAATATTTATGTGAATGGAAATGAAAGAGTAAGAAACTATCAACATTTCTTTGTAAAATGATGAAAAATATGCTTTTTTTTAATAAAATTTTAAGTTTCAATTTTATTCATAAAAAATTATTTAACATCTGATAATTTAAGAAGTAAAAAATATGAATTTTCTTAAATAAAATTTTGAATTTTATTTATAAAAAGCGTAAATATTAAAAGAATTTTTTAAAAAAACTTATCTGCTCAAATTTTTAATTAATTGAAATTATTATAATTATAAAAAAAAAAATTAACCCCGAGCCCTTGGTCTGTTGGCCAGGGTGTTGGGGGTGTATGTGTGGGTTTCCAGTTCGTGTAAAAAAAAACTCGTGAAATTATGGAATTGTGGACCATTAGATGAGGACGATGTGTGTGAAAAAATGGTGAGCCACGTTTCAATTTAATTCTATCCAAAACTCAAATCTGAGAGTGAGGTATTCATCACTTTCCACCCACAAACATTATTATGAATGGGAATGGAAATAAGCCATTCTTACCTATATATACACCTTTCAACGCCAAAGCAAATGGCGTTTTCTATGTGTTGGATCATTTTTCAAGGTTATATATACATATCATTTGCAAATGCACATTTTATCTCATAGCATGCATTTTTCAAGTGGAAAAAGACATGCAAATATGATTAATATTTTTATTGTTAGCACGCAAATATATAAATCGTAATAAGTGTACAAATCGTGATAAATAAGCCAGTTATGAGTGAATATTATTCCCATAATAAAATTTTATTAAGTACTAATTGTAAATCAATCTTCCCTAATTAGCAAAATCAAATTAAATTGTACGAATTAAATTAAACAATTTAAAATAAATTGTCCTATTATAATTAACCTAAATTAAACATATAGAATGAATTAGAGTTTGAGCTTGTTTCACTAGTTAGGACTTGAATTATGAAATCAAATTTAACTATTTCATTAATCACAAGGGTAAATTATTCCATATTACCTAAAGTCTCTTTGAAGATCATTCAAGTATGTTAAGATTAATTACTAACATATTTTGATGGTTACTAGTTAATTAAAGTTCATCAAGTTCCTTAATAATTTATTACTCTCCAAAGGATTCGCCTACTTTCATGGTCAAGCTTCCTAAGACTTAGGAGTTAGAAGCTAGCAAATTACTCAACTTTTATTGATACCAATCTACCCATAAAAATGCAAGCAATCGGATCCTTAATCAATTATAAGTCATTAAGCACAACTCATAAAATTGACTAAAAAGTATTTGATTGATAAGAAATAAAAATTCTAACAAGTCTAAATAGCTACTCCAAAACTAAACACTAAATAATTTAGCTACTCATAATAAATTGTCCAAATACTACAAAGAAATCAAGCATGATATAATAGATAGATAAAAAAAAAAAAGAAAAAAACTCATTGAAACACTCTTCGACGTTTAATCCTCTTTTAACTCTTCAATCTCATGCTTAGACTTTTTGACGGCGGTGTCTCTACACCCTTTTCCTCAAGCCAAAATTCTCTATTTATAGAGAAAAATATCCAAAATTCGTTCAGTGACCAAAATAATAATTTTTCTTCTTCAATTTCTTGCCACATAAGAGAATATCTTTAAAATTTAGCTCCTTGATTTGTAATTTTAATCTCGGACACTCTAGGAATGCAAAACTTCCTAAAAGGAAATAAAAAGACATAAAATTATCTAAGAAATTAAAAAGAAAATAAAAATAAATTAATTGACTAAAATCCTAAATTAACACTAATTATAAACTAAAAATTAAATAAAACATCAAAAATATTAATAAATCCTAAGAAAAATAAACAGAAAAACCATGTAAAAATTGACACTAACAGCTATTGATTAGAGTTTGAATTATGAAACCAGATAAAATGCAGAAGTAATTTTATATTATTATTTTAATTTTTTCGATGGGATACATTAATTTAGTTAATTAAATAGTAAAATTATAGAATATATGTTTTTAATCAACTATATTTATGTGATTTTTTTGAAGAGAACTATATTTATGTGATGAACTAATATAGAAATTACTTTTATATTATTTTATGCGCCTAACATCATGACACTTAACTAATTTATACACCTAACATTTACTTTTTTTATAATTTTATCTAAATCTTTTATTTTGGTAAAAAAAAACATGATTAAATAAATGTTTAATAATTTTGATACAAACAACTATTTCATCAAAATAAAATAAAAATGCTACGTTTTATCTTATAAAAAGTTAATGTTACATTTTTAAATTATTAAGTTTTCAATTATTTATTGGTATAAAAAATTCATGTTGTATAGAGAGTGTATGCATACTAATATGATCTCCAATACACTCTCTATATTTCTATTTTAGAGTTGAGAGTTGGTTTGTCTTTCTACATGTAGAGAGTCAAATTTCACTCTCCACTCTAAAATATTTCAATTCCCTATGCAAGATATTAATTGATATTTATCTATTTACTGAAAAGGTTTTTCTCTTTCATCAAATGGAGGGTAAAATTAAATAAATAGAGGGAAATCTTGAAAAAGAAAGGAGAAAAAAAATAGAAATATAAAGAATGTATTGGAGGTCATTTTTTTGATTTGACTTTTCAAAGTAACGAATTTTACTCAAATAAAAAGTTTATTGGAGATACTCTTAGATCATCTTCTACACAAAATTGGAACTTCTTCTCTCAAGTTCAAAATGGACTCATATACTCCCTCACACAAAAAACCCCAACAATACAAGCAACAAAAAAGCTAAATCAAACCAGTAAAAGAAGTAGCAGATCAAAATCATTTACTAATTACAGTAATTGGAAACACAAAGCCAAACAAAAAAAAAAAGGTTAAATACAATGGTGATCACTCAACTTTACGTTTATTGAAATTTGGATACTAAAATTTGATTTGTTTCTTTTTGGTTACCTAACTTTGATTTTGTTTCAAAAAGGGTATTATTCAAAAAATTTTAATCCTCTAAATTTTTCTTAAAAACCATTTTAACCCCTCAATCTCTTTATGTTTTCAATTTAGTTCAGAAATTATAAAAAGTTTAAAAGTTTACTTCTCCTATGTTGTGATACCTCTTAGGATGAGTCTGCTCTTATTAGGGGAATTCAAAATAAGTTTCAATTTTTCCCTTCCTATGAATGAATAGAAAATATGGGCTTATTTGCAAAAAAAAATTCTGAACTAAAATAATAATTTTGAATTGTTCAAGTACTAGAAATATTTTTAAGCGACTGCTATAAAAATAAATAGAATTTTGGTATCTAAAAAGATATTGGTAACATAATTGAAATAAAGCCAAAGTTTTGTACTCTCCCATGCATTTAATCTAAAAATGGCAAAGTTAACAGAAGAAATTGAGCGAAAATTATTGAGATAGAACAAAATCAACAAACCCAAATCACGATACCTTACTTGAAATTGATGCGAATGGAAACCCAAATAGTCCACAAGCTCCATTTGATTATAGTTAACTCAATTTCTTTTAGTTTATGATTTTTTATCTTTTATTATTTTTCCTCTTTTTTGGTTTCTTAACTTTGGCACTGTTTGTCCTGCGAGGAAATACCATAATTTGAAATAGCAAGAGTGACTATTGCTCATCACCCAACTCATAAAAGTTAATATCAATTGATTTTCTTAAGTTTAATTTCCCTTTCATAATAATAATAAAAAAAAAAGCTTAATTAGTATTAACGAAACTAAACATACTATTAACTATGCAGGACAATATTCTTTTCTTTAGCTCCATTGTTTGCTTGTGATTGTGTGTGTATGTGTGAGTGAGTGGTGACTTGTTAGTAATCAAGCAACAAACAATCTTAAGGATGTGTTCGGCCATTCGAGAAACGCACACTTCCCTTTTTTTTTTTTTTTTTTTTTTTGTGCTATAGTTTTCTCTAATCAAGTTTGGTCCTCATTTTCATTTTTGTTTCTTCATCCGGACCTTGAATTGGCCAAATCCATTTATTTAGTCTAAATTGGGCAATGGTGGTATGTTAATTTTTAGTGTTAAAGTAATAAAAATGTAATAATAAGCTAAAACTGAAATTTAAATTCTCATATCTTTGGTTTCATTTTCATTTATATTATATATAAATGAAACAATTCATTATTTCCAAAAAAAAAAATTGAAACAATTCATATACATAACCAAAACCATCTTTTAAAATATATATATGGAATTTTTATAAACTCTCTCTTAAATATAATATTTATTGTATATATTCAAACAACAAAATTTATAATCACACACAAGAAAAATCTCCTAAAAATATAAATATATAAACAGTAAATATATTATAGTATACAATGAGTATACTTTTAATATATTATCGGTTTTCAATATACATTAAAACATCAAAACAAACAAAAATCTAATTATAACATTTGATTTAAACAAAAACTTACCGTACAAATCCTAACAGTTGATAAACACTAGTTTTTATTCATTATAATGGAGAATGGAGAGACAATTTTATTTTCAAAAATTTTAAAGTAATTGCAATACAAATTTTAAAAGGCATGAAACTTTGACTATTTTTTGTTTATTTTCTATTTATTTTTCATATATGAATAATGTCTTAGATTTTTATTCAACTTGATGAAGAATACTGAAGAATTTCATTATATTTTTCTAACTATTTATATATCCCATGACCAATGCCAGCTCAAGGCATACGCCTTGGGCCCAAAATATATATATATATAATCCAAAAATATGTTAAAATACTTTTTTAATATATTATATTTTGTAAAAAATTATTCATTTCATTTTGGGATAAGTACAAAAAACTACCCTGTGGTTTAGCAGATTTGTACTTCGAGCCTTGTGGTATTTTTTGTGACACTTCAGTACCTTGTGGCTTATGCCGTTAGCAAATAAGACCTGAAATCACTAACGATGTTTATTTGAGCTAACGTGGATGCTAATGTGTCTAAATACTTGCCCACGTGTCCAAAAACTTATCATAGTTAATGGGTTAAGTACAATTTTGATCCTTGTGGCTTCGCCTTTTAGCAAAACCAGTTTGGTATTTTTTTCAACATTTAAGTACCATGTGTTTCATTTCTTTTATACTTTAGTACCCTTCGAAGTAATATCGTCATTATTTTTTAAGAAAACATTGATCTAATATTAAAATTTAATAATAAATTTATTTTATACATAATTTATGATCAATCTAACCAATTTTTTATTTTTAAAAATATTATAAATTTATTTTTAAAATTATTTCTTTTTATTCATAATAAAATTAAAAATACATCTAAACTTAAATTGTTGTGAGTATATTGTAGTTAGTTAAATGATATATCACTTTATATAATTTTAGAATTGCAAACCTTCTAAAAATGATACACCATTTAACTAACTACAATAAACTCACATCGAATAAAGTTTAGATGCATTTTTAATTTTATTATGAATAAAAAATAAATTTACAATATTTTTAAAAATAACCAATTGATTGTATTGATCATAAATCATATAAAAAAATAAATTTATCATTGAAAAATAATATTATATCAAAATTTTCTCATTAAAATAATGATACGATTATTTAGAAGGGTACTAAAGTGTAAAAAATATGAAACATGAGATACTTAAATGCCAAAAAGATGAAACCACAAGAATCAAAATTGTACTTATCTCATATACTAGGATAAGTTTCAGGACACGCGCGCAAGGTGTTGTACACGTCGGAATCCAAGTCAGCTCAAATAAAACGGAGTTAGTGATTTTGACTCTTATTTGCTAACGGCATAAGCCATATGATGCTGAAGTGTCACGAAAAATACCACATGGCTTGAAGTGCAAAGGCGCTAAACCACAAGATATTTTTTTGTACTTATCCCTTTTATTTTTTACAAAATAAATTTTAGTTTACAAATAATTATTATTAAATAAGTAAAATAAATTTTATTTAATGCTGAAAAAAGAAAAATATAAATGAAGTAATAAAGTGACAAATTTAATCGAAAATGTTTTTTAACATGATTTTATTAATTATATTCATTAATTTAAAGAAAAAGATTTTAATTAATTTTATAAAAATATAAATATTATATATTTAAAATTTTTTCTTTATTATTTTTCGTAGTTGTATATCTGTGTTTTTCAATTTTTTTAGACAAATTATTTGTTAGATAATTTTTTTAACTTCCAATTTTCTTATCTTTTGATTTTCAAGAAAATAGTTTCACAAAAATTTATTAATGTTAATACTAAATTATTTTCTAATTTGTTTGATTTTACTATTTTATTTTGAAAATAATTAAATTATTAATTTGATATCTTATAAAAAAAATTGCCTAGGGCCCCAAGTATAATCTTAAGCCGGCCCCACCCATGATGCTAATTTCTGATGTATGATAACTACAATACATGCATTAAGTGTCTTTTTTTTTTTAAATATATTTGATATTTCAACTTCATTCAATTTCAAATATTTTTAGTTTATTTGTTGCTTACTTTTAGTTTACTTTTTTTTTTTTAGTTTATTTCCATATATGAAACAATTTCTTACACTTTTTATTCAATTTCATGAAAAATATTAAACAATCTCATTATATTTCTCATTATTTTTTATTGAATATCTTATTATTATTATTATTATTATTATTATTATAGCCTCATGGGGTTTTGTTCATCGTGACTAGAATACACATTTCAAAGATACGAAACTTGAAATATTTTTCATTTACTTTTGATTTTTTGTTTATTTTCCGCGTATGAAATGAATAACATAATAACAGCCTAATATATATATACAAATTTATATTTCAAAAATATTTTCTAGGATTATAAAAAAAATCTATATTTTCAAAATTTTAAATATTTATTAAAAATTAATGTGAGTTTTATAATTTAAATATATTAATTATAATTGTTCCCCAAAACTAAGTCATGTCTATTTTGGTTATCATTTATTAGCTAGGGAACAACAAATTTTGAAGACTTGTTGTGTAACTCTTCTCGAAATCTTCTTGTGTAACTTTAGGAATCATTTTCAATGGTAAAATAATTTATGAAAGCATAATGTTAAAAAAAATGTTAAAAATGAAATAATAACTACAACAATTGAATATAATGAAAATAATAACTATAGTAATTGATTATAATGAAAATAGCATTAGTTATTATGTACAAGCGTAATAATATTCGTAGATAAATTGCTGGTGTCTTTTAGCTAAATGAATAATAATAAGGAAAAATTGCAAATTTGGTGTCCCAACTTTTTAAATTTTGCTATTTTGGTGGTTGGATTATTTTTTTTTTCATTTGAGTGTTTGAACTCATTAAATGTGTCCTATTTAAGTGCTTCTAGCCGTTTACTAGCTGCCTGAGCTGAAGTGGGGCCCGCATGGTTGACAGCATGTATGCCACATGGACCTATATATAGGAAGAAGAAGGTTGTTACCTATTATGCCCTTTGGTGTGTGTATATTAAAATCAAACTAAACTTAAACAAAAAAGAAAAAGAACAAAAAAATCAAAAAGAGAGGAGTTAGGGAGATCGAGACAAGGACGAAGAATAGGAAGATCGAGAAGACGAAGAAGAAGAAAATGGAAAACAGATGTCCATGTGGTCAGCATTGCGTGATTAGGATGTCCTGGACACAGTCTAATCCAGGGAGGCGCTTTTGGTCATGTGAGAAATCCAGCTGTAGTAGGACCTTCGAATGGATTGAGGACCAGCTCTGTGACAGGTCGAGCAGAATCATATGTGGTCTTCTGAGGAGCAAAGCGAGATTGGAAATAAAGCTGGAGAGGAGGAAACGAAGAGAAACACTTTTATGGGTGGCTGTTATTATCTTGTGGATGGTTGTGTTTATTGTCACATTAGTGGCTATTAAATCAAAAATCTATTAGAGATTTTTAATAATGTAGCCAATGTGTAAGTGTATATAGACTCTTACAGGTAATCTAACTTATATTAAAACTCTTTGTTTGTGGGTTTGTTGACCTGAGTTATTGATTTTTATTTTGTTGATTTGTAGAATGTTCAAGCAACAACTCTATTCTTTTTGATATTGTAGAATGGTCAACTTGATGTTATGTATGGAAATTGATGTCTAATGTAGAATTCAAGGTGTTTGATGTTAATGTTGAGTTTGTTCAAGCAACAACTATTCTGCACAGTATTGTTCATATATAACCTGCATATAATGTGCACATATCTGATATAGTAAACCAGTAAAGTTTCCTTATAACATACATTAAGCAAGCAAAAAGTTACAAACTTCAAGTTCTGCATACATTCAGTAAGCAAAAAATTACAAACTTCAAGTTCTGCCAGTCAAGCTTCAAGTTGCTAAGTCTACATTAACATTGTAGCATTCCAAACAATACATAGTATTCCTATATTATCTTGGAATTAAACAAAATACAACCAAGTTAAACGTTATAATTTACTGTCCAAAAGTAAACATCATGTCTATCTAAGAGACTTGAGAAACATCAATTTTCCTTTGTCTTTTTTGCAGTTCTAGTCTTGGAACAATCATTAGTTGCTTGTTCATGTGCCTCAATAGCATTGGATTTTCGCTTTGATGTTTTACCACTTGCTTGAGCCTACATGAACAGAGGAAGAATGGTTAATAATTCTTTTTATACAAATTGTAAATTTAATACAAAGCAAAATTATACATACAACCTGAAGCTGATTTGAGGTAATATAATGCTTCTCTCCCTTCTTAAACCCTACTTGTTTTTGAGTCATGAAGCTAGGTTCAGCCTCATTGCCTAACCTTAGCTTCCCAGTTTGTTGAAGAGTTCTTTGACTCCTGTACTGAGGCTATAAATTGAAAGCATACAACATGTTAAACATATGTACACAACTATAATTGATTAAAAAACAAACATTACATTTATAACATACATTGAGCATGGAAGAAGAAGTCAATAAATCTGTGTAAACCCCATAACCCTCTGGAGGCTGAGTTGAAAATCCTGGTGGTGCTGCATGCTTCCATTTATTTAAGCCTCCTAGCTATGTTGCAGCATCAGAAGTGGGAGTGTTTTTCCTCTTATAAGGGATTTCAAAATCTTTATGTCTTTCAAACAATTATGATTCATTTTGCTGCAATTATGCATCAAAACATAAATATCACATAAATCAAATATTTACTCAACCACATATGGATAAAGGTTTAAACACTTGCTCAAATATATTGGTTGCATCAACTACATTAACAGATGTCACATTAGCTTTGCCTTTGCCACCAATTGACTGAAATTACAAAAAAAAAAAGCATACGTTCAACATGAGTGACAAATCTGTTATAAGACAAGAACACACAATATTAATTGCTTACTTGTAATTTAGTTGGTCTTAATTCATAATGTTGTTGAACTTCAACTTATTCAATTTCTGTTGTTGTAGCCATTTCTGTGGAGGTTCCAATATTTTTTCCTTGTGGGCAAGTCTGCTTATTGTGCACTTGTTGGTAACATAATTGGCAAGTCATTTTCCTACCCTTCCTTGACAGCTTGTGACCATTGCTTCCATCTTCTCCTTCTTTTTTCTTTCTTTTCTTTGGAGGCCTACCAGGCATCCTTCTGTCTGAGGGTGGTTGAGGGGGGATCTATCAATCTTTTTGCCCATAACTTTTTGTTGTTCATACCCTCCATCATGTAAGCATAAGTCTTCAAATATGCATCTTATTTATACACAACATGCACAAAGTCTTCTGGGTTTTTTTCGATATGGTGTATCACACAAATTGCATGTGGACAGGGTATACCTATCAAATTCCAGCCTCTACAAGGGCAACTTCCATTCTTAAGGTCAACTACATACGTGTCTCCATTGTAGCCAACTTCAAATCCATGATCTCCATTCCAAAGCATGTTACAATGTATGCTCTCCATGCAATTATCATACAATTTCTTCCTTATTCTTAGCCCAAAATCACAAATCCACTTCTCAGCCTTGGCTTTATTCTCTCGCAGTCTATTCATCACCATCTTTTTTATACCTTCAAGCATTGTATAAATGTGCTTATCTTTGTGCTCCACAATTTTTCCATTAAATGCTTCAATGAGATTATTGTCAATAATGTCGCATTTTACATCGGTATTGAAATAAGCTCGACACCAATGTCGTGGATGTGTGTTCAGCATGTCTTCAAATCCTCGAGGAGCCAACTTCTTCATCTCTTCTATATTCTGCTCAAATTCAGACATGTTATAAGACTTTGCACAAGCCCAAAATTCTTCCTCAGGTCTTTGTTCTTGTGTTTCTTCCTCCAGTTGGCATATAAATGCCTAGTACAACACCGATGTTTCGCCTCAGGCAGTAAATTGGAAATTGCATCAAACAGCCCCTGAACAGCAAGTAATGAAATGTAATTAAATAAAATAATCAAATTACAATAAATTCACAAATGAATACAATAAAATAATAAAATTACAATAAAATTACCTTTTGCTGGCTAGTAATTAGAGTCCAGCCTTTGCCATCCTTTAAGTCCAAATCTGTAGCCAACAACTTCACAAACCAATTCCATGTCAATCTATTTTCACACCCTACAACAGCCTAAGCCACAGGAAACATCTAATTATTCCTATCCCTCCCAACAGCAGCAAGAACGTCTCCCTTTACCGTGCCTTTCAGAAAATAACCATCAAGCCTAAGGATTCTTTTACAACCCCCTAACAATCCTTTCTTAAGGAAGTTAAAACTGATACACACTCTATCAAAAATTGGCAATTGGTGTGGAAGAGGTCTGTATACCTGCATTACAGTGGTGCTGCCAGGGTTAGACCTCTCAATTTCACCTAAATAATCCCACAACCTACCATACTCTTCCACTAAGTCTCCTTGAAGCTTGGCCATTGTCAATAACTTAGCCCTTCTCAACTAAGTTAAAGTGAGATCAACCTTCAGGTCCTCTTTAACTAAATCCTTTAAATCCACTAATTGGATTGTATGTATGCACTTATACTTATGTAAGTAGTTTGCAACAAGCCAATTAGCTGTGACCCTCTTATTTTTACTTGTCACGGACAATTGTGTTGTTGAAAAAAAGTCTTGATCTGAAAATGATGAGACACACTATCATAGGAGGCAAAAATCTCCCAAGGACAAGTTTTATTTGCACATTTAACTCTTGCTTCATAATCTGTGTTTCTAACAAACTTGACTGCTCGCCTTTCTTGAATAGAGTACCTTGTCATAACCTCTTTAAACTCCTTTGTTCCTTTAAATGTCATTCCTAATGACAAGCTTATTTTTTCAGCATTTGGATTATAAGCAGGAAATCTGCTTTTAATCCTAACCGCATGGTCAGCTTCATCTTCCCCATCAGAGCTGTTTAAACTCCAATCCCTATCTGAAGCGAACTCTTCTTCTGAATATAAACCACTATCTAAAGCTTCAGTGCCCCAATTAATAAAAGTTGTTCTCACTCTGTCAGCAGCTGTATTTGCAGCTTCATCACTTTGCAGGTACTCTTCTAAAACACTTCTAACTCTTGTTTGACTTCTACTTTCAGGTGCATCTACACCTTATGTTCTCCCCTTTTTACTTGCTTATCTTAGTTGTTGTCGAGTAATTTGTAACTCATCATTATCTTCATCTAACAACAACTCTTGTTCCACTAACAAATCTAGATCTTCATCAACATTATCTAGATCTTCAGCTTCATCATCTGA
Source organism: Mallotus japonicus (assembly GCA_949634005.1). Lineage (NCBI taxonomy): Eukaryota > Viridiplantae > Streptophyta > Magnoliopsida > Malpighiales > Euphorbiaceae > Mallotus > Mallotus japonicus. Next base: position 1,390 of record CATIWK010050219.1, on the reverse strand, counting down.
TACTTCAACATTATGTTCTTGTTCTACTGTCTCTGCTTCACCTCCTTGTTTGTCATTTATGCCTATGTCCTCCTCACCTCGCAGCACCTCATCTCTGATCTGACTCAGTTCATCATCATGTAAAAACTCTTCAATATTCACACTTGGAACAGATCTAAGTATTGCATTAACCTCATCAGCTAATGATGGTTGTGTAACATTAGCTTCAACTTCACCCTCTGCATTAGTTTCACCTTCACCTCCTTCCTTATTAGGTTCTTGCTCATTCACTTCACCACCTACAATTTGTGCACCTTCTTGCTGCAGTCCAAGGACATTAACTGCAGTCATATCACCTAAATGCAAATTACCTTCAACATTTAATGCCTCATTAACCTCACCTCTTTTTTCTTACTCAAGACAGCAAGTGCTGCTCTTTTCTCCCCTACCTTCTATTGTCGAAGAACTGCCATCAGCAGTTAAATCACATATTTCACCCTCTGCCTTTAAATTTTTTCCAACCCCAAATATGTTGTGTTCAATATAAAGCTCAACTTTCTTTTTCCTTTTTAGTACATCTAAAAATCTTGATAATGACCCTTCGTACAGAAGCACCAACCTATGTGCTAAGGACTGATTAGGTTTCCTAAAATGCACCTTACCAACCTCCCTATTGCCCATCTTGTCCTTTAACATGCTTTTTATACCTTCTAACACATCATCATAACTCTCTATTTTATCAACATTTACTTTCAAGTGCAATTTTTCACCTCCTACATATTCTTTCTCGACATTACTACTCTTGTCAATAACAAATAAACCACCATAATAGATAACAACAAGATGAGCCTTATTGCTATTAAAAAAGAAAACTTTATACAATTAGAATGATTTCTAAGTTTGACACAACTGTAAAAAGTAAAAAGACAATGACTTCTCCACCATTATCATGCCAAAACCCACAAATCATTAGTATGCAAGACTCATAACTCAAATCAACCAAAATCAAAAAAAAAATTTCAAAATCAAGAACCACGTACCTCCTCATTTTCTCAATATCCAATTTCTTCATTCTCTAAGCTGGATTTGTGAATGATTTCTTCAAATGTGAATCGTTGTTTGTACTTTCTATTCTTTGGTTGTTAAACCTTCATATACAGCTATGAAACCTAATTTCACTTCTCAACTGAGACTTAGTAAATTTTTTCTTGTAAAAATTTAGATCGTCGTGCTTGTATAATAAATAAGGTTGCACTTGTCATTTGTCTTTGTTTTTTAAGGCTATTTTAGTAATCTCAAGTTCATTAGTCCATGCGGCATACATGCTGTCAACCATACGAGCCCCACTTCAACTCAAGCAGCTGGTAAACGGCCAGAAGCACTTAAATAGGACACATTTAATGAGTTCAAA
>CATIWK010050158.1:0-10040 GCA_949634005.1 Mallotus japonicus | reverse complement strand
GTCAAGTTAGTATCAGCTTTCACCTGAAGTGAGCGAGCTCTCTTCTTGGAAGGGTTATCTTCCTCTGGGCCAGGAGAAAGGATGTCATCAAGTGACTCCATTGGGTTAAGGGAGATGGGCTCAGCGAGGCTTGGGCTAGTTGTCATAAAGCCTGCAAGGCTTTTAGCATTGGTTTTTTTAGCCGTTGGAGAAGTTTTGTCCCTCACGTGATCAAATTTTCTTCCTTTAGCAGGAGGCAAGTTTATGTGAAGACTGAGCTCTGCCATCTTGGAAGTGGCAATGTCAGTAGTAGGTGGCTGATGGATGCTGAGGCTATCAGACTGGCCCAAGATAGCACGCTTGATGTTGCTTGCTGCACCTTTTCCAATGGGATTTGACAAGAGTTGGTGGGAGGAATCCTGGTGTAACGGTCTAATTTTTCCAGAGCAGTGAGCTTCAATCGGACTCGTGCTCTCCGACCAGTGAGTTTCACTGGTCGATGTTTGATATTTTTTGAGGGGAGCATTGATCTAGGGCCCATAAGGGAGCTTAGATTTGATCCTGAAGTCCTTGTCTTCCCTAGTTTTGATCATTCTGCATGAATTGGTCTGATGATTGAGGAAACCGCATTGATGGCAAAAGCGAGGGAGGCGCTCATATCGGAATTTAATCCAGTCCCTTTTAGCTTGTCTGCAGTTGTGGAAGCCTTGTGGGAGAGGAACTGTGAGATCCAGCTTTACTTTGATTCTCATAGTTGGATCCCAATCATCATTTTGAATCATAAGATCATCAGCTTTGATAAAACCTCCAAACATTGAATCTGCAATGGCCTCAGCGTTGTTGAGGGTAATTTGGTTAAGAGGCAGGCCTGAGATCTGCACCCAAATATTCTCTGAGTTTAAATCAATCTTTGAGATGGCCATGAAGATTGGCCACTCCTTGAGGATAAAAAGACATATGTAAATGGACCATGGAGTTCCATCTAGAACTCTGTCTTTGTCAAAAGTAGATTCAAATTTGATGAGGAAAACATTCAAGTCTTCCATTTCTTTGACATGAAATTTATCTGCAAAACGCCATGCCTGAGTCAGAATATGGTGGAGAAGCTTAGCTGAGTATTTTTTGTCGCTAAGGAGCTTTCCCACGATCTGGATGTTGACAGGGGTTGTCTCTTGAGCTGGAGCTTCCTCAAGAACAAGGGATCGGGTTTTTTGGGTCAAGGTGGTAATTTCATTTGAAGGTTTTCCATTAGATGAACTTGCCATCACTGAAGACAAGTAGAACTGGAAATGAACGGAAAGATTGGAAGGGGATAAAGACGTGATGGTTCAAAAAATGAAGTTTTGAAACTAAGGAAAGCTCTAAGGTTCAGAGCGTTTTGACTTAGAGAGAGAAACTCTCAAAATATCTATCGTCTATACTGGACTCTATTTTTTTTTTTGGTCATATATACTGGACTCTATTACAAGTTTGCTTTTTTCAGCTTGTTGATGTTGCCTTTTGTCCTTGATTGATTAAGGTTAATTATATATTGCAATTTTCATTTGCCAAGATTCCGAGGATATAGATATTATATGTTACAACTAATTTAATATTACTGTATGTACTACAATTTTAATTCGAATTTGAGACATTCTTTTAATAATCATAGTCCTCTTCGAGTTGATTCTAACAATTATTAATGATTTCTATTGGTTAAAGCCGTATTAATTTCTTTCTTCTAGTGAACTATCCAATCATATGATAGTAAGAGTTATTGGAAAAGGTTTCAAAAAAAAAAAGAGTTATTGGAAAAATATTTACTTTCTCAAAAACGTAGATACCCATATTATTCTTAAGAGGGTTCAATTTTTTAAATTGAAAATGTGTATCTTGCATCAACTTGAATATTTTACATCTTTATAATCTTTTGTAAACTGTGTTGAATTATATTTTTTTTCTTTTTTTTTTAAATTGGGAGGTGCTTAAATCGACAACGACAAGAATAGAACCTTATACCTCAAAATGCGCTTGAAGAAAAGTTACCACTTGACTACTCTCTCACTGACATTTTTTTTCTTTTAAATTAATAAAATAAAGATATTTTAGATTCGTTTGCACATCAACTGAAATTATATTTTTCAAATACTAATTATTATACATCAGTTTTTTATATTCAAAAACTAATTTCTTGAATTTTTCTGAAGAGAAATAAAATGATCGCGAGAACAATCCCTTGTAGCTGATCTACTGTTATTGGTTATATTTTTTTATAAACTATATTAACCCTCTCAATTTTTTTTCCTTTTTTTTAATAAAGGATACAAAAGAATAATAGCCAAATAAAATTGGGAATATCCCTTCTCATGCAAGTGGTTACGACAACTAGGATACAATATTTTTATATATACAGCTAGCTAGTAATGTCTTGATTTGTCTATTCCAATTTGTAAAATTCTCTTAATCAATACATTAATAAATCTTATTACAATTATGTTGATTGTATTTTTTTAAAAAAAAAAGGAAGCATGCATGTGAAAGCTCTTACCTCTTCTCAAATTTTTTTTTTAATTTTTTTGTTGCAGGCCTTTATCCAATATCTTATGAATTATTATTATAAATAATTTGTAGCTTTTGAAGTATTTATTTATTTATTTTTTTTAACTCCAATGATATTCATTGAAAATTAAGAAGAGTTGTTTACATTTAATTCAACCAGCTTTGCAAAGCTGTCAGGAAGGGCACTAAAATTCCCTTTGCATAAAAACAGAACATTTGTTTTAGACAACCAATCGGCTGGCCTATTAGCATATCTTAAAACAATAGAAAGCTCACAAAAGTGAAGTAGAGAAATTTTATGCCAAATATCCTCCATAAAAGCGGTCAATTCCCATGGCACTTCCTCATCCTTGGATTTGCATAATATGAAAACAAGTTCAAAATCAGTTTCGATTATAGTCTCATGTAGACTACTATTAATGGCCCATTGGAGAGCTTCTTTCACTGCAGTGGCTTCAGCAACCATGGCTGATTCGCAAGTGATTCTTCTAGAGGCAGCGTGGATGATTTTCCCTCTGTTGTTTCTGCATACAAAAGCTATCTATCCAGCTCGACTTGCATGCTGGAAAGACGCTTCACAGTTGATCTTCAATTTACCAGTGGAGGGTGGAGACCAGGTAGAGCATAAGTTTTGGTCTGATAGAGGCTTTTCCATACTTTTTTACCTTTGTTGGGTAGACATTGGATCTTTCAAACTATTCCACCACAAGTTAGCTTTCATCACAATTTGCTGGGATTGATCTAATATTGCAGAGAAAGTACCATCATCTCGGGACTTCCTGTTGAAGTGAGTCCGAGTCCTAGAAAGTCAAGGATTTGCTTGTATAGGAATTAAGTCTTTGTTCTTATTGAGGAAGTTATTTTATTCCTCCTTAGTAGTTCTTCCTAATTAGTGTGTAATTAGGTTCTCTATGAATAGGAAGGATTAATGTATATATATATAGAGTGTAACCTCTCTTATAGAATACAATGAAATATAACAATTCTCTTGAATTCTCTTTTTTCTTTTCTATACTTCCAAATTTGCCAGCAGAGGCCAGCAACATACTACATCAGATTTTGGGCATCCACTTAGTGTAGCATATCATATGTTGAGAACCACCAATTCTTGAATGAAGAGAAACCTGTAGCATTAGGAATGTAACCAACCAGACTTGCGAACCAAACTCTTCTAGCCCTGTCACACAAAAATAATATATGTTCCGTTGTTTCACGTTCATCGCCACATATTGCACAAGCAGTGTCCGAGGCACATCTTCTCTTGAACAAATTCTCTTTAGAGGCTATAGAGTTTGTTGAACATCTCCAATAAACATTTTTACTTTTAGAGGAACTGATAGCTTCCATATGGATTTCCATAGCATAAAGTCATTAGAGGTCGAGGCAGCAGCATGTCAAATCATTTTGTCTCTACTGGGGGCTACAAATATAGGAATTCTGAGGATCATCTCGATTTCCTGTGAAGAAAAAAGAAATTCCAGTAGATCAATTCTCCATTGGCCATATTAATCAACAAGCTCCTTAACAAAATTTACATTGCAATATGATGGTCTTCTAGACAGAATCTTGAAGCCCTCCATACTAGGCAGCCAAGGGTCATCCCAGATTCTAACTGATGACCCGTTCACCATATTCCACCTGCACCCTTTTAGAAGAAAGGACCTCCCTTGGATTAAACTAGCCCAAATCCAAGAAAGTCTATAACTAAGTTCAGCTGAGAGGAAATCGGAGTGAGGGTAATAAATCCCTCTAAGAAATTTAGCTAGAAAAGAATGAGGATTTTGTATTAACTTCCAAGCCATTTTTGCCAACATGGCTATGTTGAATAATTCAAGGTCCCTGAATCCCAAACCTCCTTCTAATTTATTTTTTGTCAAAGTTTTCCAATTCACCCAATGAATGTTCCTATCTTTCACACCTTGACCCCACCAAAATCTTCTTATATGTTTCTCTATCTCTTTGATGATTCCATGTGGCAACTTAAAGACTGACATTATATAGCTTGGAACAGCTTAAACCATAGCTTTGATAAGTACCTCTCTGCCTGCGAGAGATAAAAACTTGCTCTTCCACCCTTGGACCTTATCCATGATTCGCTGCATAAAGAATTGACTCATTTTCCTTTTTGACCTGCCCCATTTAGTCGGCAGCCCCAAATAATTTCCAAGGTTATCAGATTGCTTTATTTTCCATATCTGCCCAATCCGGATCTTTGTCGAGTCAGGAGTGTTACCACTGAATAGAATTTCAGATTTATTTTCATTAATACTCTGCCCCGAAGCCTGTGAGTACCTGTCAATAATTCTTTTCATTAATATGGCCTCCTCGATGGAGGCAGCCCCAAACAACATTGTGTCATCCTCAAAGAAAGAGTGGGTAAGAGGTAGGCACCTGGGATTGATACGATAACCTTTTATACCACCAGAAACTGAATATGAAAACAACATTCTTGAAAAAAATCTATAACAAGAATGAATAAGTATGGTGACAAAGGGTCACCTTGGCGGAGGCCCCGACTAGGAGAGAAGTAATTCGTAGGTGCCCCGTTCACCGTAACCGAATAACTCACTGTTTTCACAGTCCACATGATCATTCCCACCCACTATTTGTGAAAGCCTAATCTATTCAAGACCAACTCCAAGAAGTCCCATTCTACTTTATCGTAGGCCTTAACCATATCTAGTTTAATGGCAAATGCTCTAATCTTCCCTTTCCTTTTTGAGTTCAAGCTGTAGATAGCCTCATGGGCGATAATGATGTTTTCCTGTATACATCTCCCAGGGACAAAAGCATTTTGCTGTGGGGAAACTAGATCGGAGAGGATGGGTTTTAGTCTATTAGACATCACCTTAGAAATAACTTTATAAATGTAGTTGCAGCAGCTAATTGGGCGATAATCATTCAAGGAGAGGTGAAATTTCATTTTTGGTACAAGAGCAATGTTAGTTTTGTTCAAAGTCACAAGAAAGGTAGCTGAAGTCAAGAATTGTTGAACTAACCTTGTAACGTCTACTTTTACCACTACCCAGTTATCTTGATAAAAAATTCCTAGAAATCCATCTGGACCCGGAGCCTTCAATCTTCCCATTTCAAAAACAACCCTTCGAATTTCGGTTTCTAGAACTGGCCTAAGCAGCGCCTGATTCATCTCATCTGTCTCACTGCCTGCCTTATATGCTAAGAAATAAACATTAAATTAATGCACAATGATATGTACAGTAAGTCGCAATATTACAGGCAGTTATATGATAAAATTTGTTTGAAATATTTTTTTTTCTAATTTCAGTCAAAATTTATTTTTTAAAAATTTCTATTCTTTTTGAAATTTTAATTTTTTAATAATTAATTAAATTAATAAAAATTAAAAATTAAAATAAACTGGGTGATTTATTTATTTATTTATTATTATTAGTTATAAAAATAAATGAGAGGCAAAATAATAAAATGTAATAATTAGTAATGATGTACTATTGTCCTTCTTTTACAGTCTAGTGGCTCAGATGATAGCTATTATAAGGTAAAGTTATGGGTTCGATTCCCCACTCCCACTTAACCTCCTAATTGTTCAAAATAAAAATACTGTATTATTTACATCATTAGTTGCGACATAAAACATTATCTTAAATGGACATAAGAAACTAGTTGCTCCTGATTAATTAAGAAATGAATATTAAATTAAATTCAGTAAGGCTTTGACCTTGTACTATCTATTAACAAAAAATAATCATATAAAAAGAAAATACATGATTATGCAACAATGTAACTGAAAATTTGAATTTCTCTCTCGCCCTGTCGAGTCCTAGGCTTTGTCCTTCCACCTCTTTTTTCTGGTCCCCTACCTTCCCGTTTCTTCACCCAGCGATCTGTCAAGGCTAGGGTCGAGTCTTGACAATCGCTGCTACGTAATTATCATCTTAATATCGACCCAATTTTGAGTATCAACCGGCAACTATGAAGAGCCCCACATTCCTGGCCACTCACAAACGGCAACAAATCCTAGAGTTATCCTGCTTAACTAGTGGTCTTCTATGCTGAGCGTTCCTTCAGGTGGCCTGCATAAACGAGAAACTTTTAGACTTCATGGCCTCACGCTCATGCAACGATCACCATATCAAAAACCTTAGTTGCCCGCTTTCTTCACCCTGCGGAGTCCTTGCGACTGATCTGGGGGAAAGCCTTCTGTCAGTGATAAACATAACCACCTAGCCCCTCCGACTATCCATGATGACACGCCGTCTTCAAAGTTCGCACCACTGCTCAAAGCTCGCATGGCGGTGTACAAGACTCGTGAAGATTCTGCAAAGGCGGTGAAGATGCTGTTATGGCTGATTACTCTGCACGTGGCTCTTCACTGACGCTGGCACTTTTACATATTATAATACCTATTATATACTCTTTTGTCCTATACATATTATTACTCACACGTATACATATCTAAACACTTCTATAATTACTGTTATATATATATATATATATATATATATATATAGACACAGGTTTCCGGGACTATAGCACTATTATACTGGAATATATCTTGGGTCCTTCTCTATCGTTTTTGGTGAGCAGATATTCAGCGACTGCTGATCATAAAATTTGCTTGAAGAATCCTTCGTCCAGGTTTAGCTATAGTGGCCACCACTGCTAGCATGCTGCTTCTGTATCCATGGTTGTACCATTTTCTGTCTCTTGTTGATCTTGTACTGTCCTACAATCCATGGATTTCTGATGTACTGTTATGCCTTTGGGTTTTATGAATGAAAAGGTATGTTTTGTTTAAAAAAAAATGAAAATTCAATTGAACTAAGTTCTTATCCATTAATTAACCTGTTCCTTGGTAAAAAAAAAATTAACCTGTTCCAAACAATGCCACACGTTTATCTGACAAACCCATAAAATACTTTTTTTTAAAACTATATACCCACTCAGTCTTCGTGAATGAGGCTACCACACACATAAATGTAATAACTTTTTTAATTATATAAAATATGCATACCTTCCATAAAATCATGATAATTTTTTTCTGTTTTTTCTAATAAAGGATACAAAAGAAGGTCAAAGGTACAAATTGGACCCTCAACTATGGGCGTAGGACTGGATTAGACCTTTATATTTTTTTTATTCCCATTTGAAATTTTTTTGTTCAAAATTGGCTCAATTTGGACCTCACACTGATGGAGGTCCAAACTGATGTTACAAATATGCTCAGCTGGACAAGTGGCATCCACACACCTTACTAACCCATTTGCCACGTCACATAACACCACCCCACCACTCCTAGCTCTGTCGCATTTTTATTAGCTAAAGGAGAAAAGAATTGAAAAAAGTAAAAGACATTCAATTCAACTTTCTTCAGCTGTCTTCTTCAACTTTCCTCATCTGCCTTCTTCCTTACAACAAAGCCATTCATGTCACTTTCAAAATTAAGCTTAAAGTTCTCACCTAGTAAGGAGTCACAACACTCATCTCTGAATATAGTAACTCTGAGTAGAATCCTAATTCTCTTAATCAATTCAAAGACACACGCATCATCAATTTTTAAGTTATTTTCCTTTGCAAAAGCAATCCAGCCAGTTGACAATTTTGCTCTTATTTGACCTTCTTGCCTCACGTCTACACAATTTACTGCACAAGAGGCCATATAATCTGCTGCACAATTTGCTTCTTTGTAGATGTGCTGCACCTTGATCGTCCAATCCTTGCTTAAACATTGTTTTATCGCCCGAACTAGGAAACATTTGCATGAGCTCCATTTTCATCTTGGGTCAGAAAATTCACCACACAAAGACAATTTTGCTGAAGAATAATTCTTATGAATCCAAATCCTAAGCAAGTGAGAGGCCTTCAAACACCCCCATAATTCTGCACTTGTTACTGAAGCCATGCCTAGGCTCATTACCACCCCACCTTTCCATTGGCCATAATAATCTCGAATTAACCCCCCGCCGTAGCCACCCCAAAAACCATATCAAAACAAGAAAATGAAAAAGTGTGAGCTCTGCAACTCTTTAGCAAAAATGCATTGTGAATCCGATCAAGCAAGTCTTTGTTGGGACTGTGATGCCAAAGACTCCATGGAAAGACTCCATCCCCTACCCTGCCCTCTCCATTTTTCACCACTCTGTAATTAATAAAACAGAGCAAAACCCGCAATCGATTCTTTATACTCATCATATTCAAAATCGCACAAACACATGCATCAAATCAAATTCATGTTTCAAAAAAAAAAAATCAAATCCGCATTATTATTCTTCTTCTTCGTCCTCGTCATCGTCTTCAAGCTTTCAATGACGCAATAAGAAATTAATTATTTTCAGAAGTACGTAATCAAATGAGATTTGGTTGTTGATGAAAGATATAGCTAAAGCTAGCAGCTATTTGATGATGATGATGATTGAGCTACTTGTTGTTGAATGCTTTGTAAAGGGTATGAGAAATGGACTTTGTATGAGAAAGAAACCCAAAAATCCAAAGAGAAACCCGCACCAAAAGCTCACATCTTCTCTCTATTTTGTTGTTTAATGGCAGCTCCAAGTGGGTTAGTGAAAGAAGGGAAAACACGGCATTATGCAACACAGCGTTCGCAAGTAAATGACGTGCCGCCGAGATGAGAGTAAGGGAATGGCATTGAGTGTGTTTGGAGTGAATAACCCGGCTGTAGAACACACCGGAAAACGGCATGTCGTAGATGTGGCTCGAGTCTGCATGGATATAGATGTTAAAGAGTTGTTATAGAGTTTGGTTAAAGTATAGTTCCCAGAGAGAGAAAAATGAAGAGGTGTTGTAGTGAGATGATGGTTTGATTATGATGGTGCTCGGGATGTTGATGGTCACAGAGATGGTGTTAGAGATGACAATAGCCAACGACAAGCAAAGGAGTAAAGCACAAAAAAGAGACGGTGGAGTTTATGAAAAAGAAGAAGAAAATGGCTTTTTTTTTCTATTGTGACGTGGCAAATGCGTTTAGTAAGGTGTGTGGATCCCACTTGTCCAGCTGAGCATATTTGTAACGTCAGTTTGGACCTCCGTCAGTGTGAGGTCCAAATTGAGCCAATTTTGAATATAAAAGTTCCAAATGGGAACAAAAAAATATGAGGGTCCAATCCAGTGCTACGCCCATAGTTGAGGGTCTAATTTGTATCTTTGGCCTACAAAAGAATAATAGCTAAATAAAATTGGGAGTAGGAAAAATTACAATAACCCCTTAAGATTTGTTTTAATTCACTAATTTATCCCTATATTTTTAAAAGTTAACTAAATGTTCCCTCAAGTTTGATTTTATTAACTATTTTTCCCTTTCGCTAACTAAATATCCTCTCAAATTTACAATAAAAATATCAAATTTGAGGGAGTATTTAATTATTAGAAGGGGAAATAGTTAATAAAATCAAATGTGAGGGAGTTATTAGTTGATTTTTGAAATTATAAGGACAGATTAGTAGGTTTGATCAAATCTCAAGGAGGTGATTGTAATTTTCCCTTGGGAATATCCCTTCTCATGCAACTGGTTGTGACAGATAGGATAT
>CATIWK010050151.1:0-40166 GCA_949634005.1 Mallotus japonicus | reverse complement strand
ATATTATGTTATTATGTTTATTGTAGAATTCAACCCTTTTACACCTAATTAATAAAAATAAAATAATATTTATATAAGTAAAATTTTTTTATAATTAATTAATTTTGAAAATTGTCAATTATATAATTTTTTTTTTTGGTAAAATTATATATACATAGTAAGCTAGATAAGGAAAAAAGAGAAAAAAAAAAAAATCCTATTGCGTAAAAAAGGAGTAGATGTCAAAAGCCACTTATTCCAAACTCACCATTCACATTTCATACAACACTCGCCAATTTCACAGTCCCAGAAGTCTGTTTTTCCTCATCACACAAATCTCGTCTTACAATTATTATTATTATTTCACCAAATTTTTTTTTATTATTATTATTTTGTTTGGTAAATTAATTCTTCCATCAATATTACTACTTTATTTTGTTATTTTTTTTTTATAATAACCCGACACATAAATACACGCACAGTAGTAGTATATAATTAGCCTTTCTCCGATTCCAGAGACGCTAACGTGCGCCTCTCACTCCCCTTCGACAAAATCCATCAACGCCCTCCCCTGCTTCCACACCTCCGTTATTGTCAAGGTCTGATTTCTCTCCCTTTTTCTTTGTTCTTTATTTTTCGTCGCCTTAGGATCTCTATTCGAAACCTTGACTTTTTTTTTTTCATTTTTTTCGTTCCATGTTGCTTAAGGTAGAAGGGAGCCATTGACAGTGCCTGCATTAGAGCTTACTAATTGAGCGTGAGCTAGAGTTTAGTGATTTTGTTCTGTTTTCGATTTTTTTGGGGATATTGAAACGTCTGGTTAGGTAGCGAAACTCTTGATTTTTGTTTCGGTTATTATAGCTCCAATTTTGATGGATATGGCTTTGAATTGTTGATAGAAGAGGCATTAATTTGAAATATGAGCTTTAGTTTCTTGATAATTGAGAAATGGAAGGTGATGATTTATCAAGTTCCAGTGCTTCGAATGTCAAGCTAGGGTTGCAGAAGGTTTTGTCGTCTGAGGATAATTTGTTCAAACCTAGGGTTAATAAGAAAATGGAAGGTGAAGATAGTAAGTCTGGAGCTAGGGATAGATCCAAAGAGATTCAGATTGCTGTTGATTCTGATGATGATGAACCTATTAGGTCTTTATTCAAGTTGAAGAGACCTAGAAACCCTAATAAGGTTAAGGCTGTTGTTGATAAGGTTGAAGCTAAGGATGAGAAATTGGAGGCTGAGGATGAAGATTTTGGTGGTATGGATGATACATTAGCGAGTTTTAGGAAAAGGCTGAAAGGTCCTAAGAAAGATATTGGATCTGTTTGTGCAAGGCCTTCAGAGGAGAATGCGGATAAAGATTGCGGTGAAGCTGGTAATGTGAGCATTAATAAAGGTGCGGTCGAACGCAAGCAAAAAGAACAGGTGAAAAAACCAAAAAGTGATGCCAAGAGAGAGAGAAATAGAGTTGAACCTGAAGCTGATGCTACTTCAGAAAATTTGGAATCCCTGTCAGAAGATAGGAAGGAGGATGGTTCGAGTCGTTCCTTGGATGAGAAGAGGGAAGACTCATTATCATGTATTTTAAAGAAGCCACATTCTGGTCAGACAAGGAAGTCCCGGCTGAATTCATGTCCAAAACAAAACAGTAGGCTTCAGAATCTGCAGGATGGGTTGAGCTCTACCTCTGAAGACAGTAAGACTGTGAAACAGCAAAGGCTTGACAATGGTTTTTCTCAAGATTTGAATTGCACAGAAGAGAATTCTGAAAAAAATGTGAAGCCTGCTCAAAACAGACATGGTAGATCTTCAGAAATCATTCCACCTTCAGCATTTCATTCTAGTGGCACAAATGTTAAAGAGGGGCCTCAGGTGGATCCTTGTAGCTCCCATAGAGTATGCGATGAAAGTTGTTCCATTTCTGGTCAAGAGGATAACTTGGAAACACAGTCTTTGAAGAATGGTTTAAAGCTTTGTTCTACAGGGAAGGCAAGCACTTTGGTTTATGATGATGTGAAAGTGCCTACTTCTGTTTCAGTGAAGTCCGAAGACATTAAGGGGTTTAGCGAGCATATATTTACCAAAGATATAAAGAATGCATATGACCAGCTATCGAAGGGTGTTTCAGCTGTATGCATATCAAATACGGAAAATCAAATTTCATTTTCTTCAAGTGTATCACCATCTTTGGATGATGGGTTGTTGAACAAATTATGTAAAAGCTCATCTAGCAAGATCCATGATCCATCTTATGAGAGAATTTTAAACGGTTCTCTAAAAGCTAACTCAACTACGAACCATTTGAAGAAGGATAAAGATGCAGAAAATGAAGATGGGCTTGATTCTGCATCTGTTTCACCGAAGATTGAAGAAACTTGTGGTGCTTGTGATGGTCCAAATGCTTATGGTGAGACGTCATATCCTACTTCAGTTTATCCCAAAAAGGAAAATGTGATAACTTCTGATGCTAAGTTATCTTCAACAACTGCAATGTTTAGTGAAGCCAATGCAGCTTGTTGTACTTTCCAAATGAACCACCAAGAGAACTCCTTGGGGACTTCTGCTCGTCCAAATGACCTGCCGATCTCCATTCAAAAGCGCAGTCCTGCTTTGCATCAAAATGTTTCCTCTGATGATGCAATGAAAGGAACCTGTATTCTAAGTCATGATTCTATTGGTGAGGAGACTCCTCGATCCATAACTCCAGAGGAAAATGAAAGTTACCTTGAAGATACAGTATCCATTCCTGATTCTGAAATTAAAGATGGTAAGGCATCATCAGTTCAACGTGGTGGAAGGAAGGCCAAAAAGCGTAGACTTGGGGACATGGCTTATGAAGGGGATCCAGATTGGGATATCTTGGTAAATAATCAACGATATCCAGAAAATGACCAGTTTGTTGACAGTGATAGATATTTTAGAGCAAGAGAGAAATCTGATTCCTCTTCAATTAGTACTACAGAGGCTGAAAATGGTGGGGCAGCAGCAGTGTTAGTTGGATTGAAAGCTCGTGCTGCTGGTCCTGTTGAGAAGATAAAATTTAAGGAGGTATTAAAACGCAAGGGTGGACTTCAAGAATATTTGGAATGCAGGTTAGTTACTGCTTAGATATCAGCTGTGCATTTGCATATACTGTTATTTTGATGCGTCTGTTTCATATTTTGCAGATTAAAGGATTATTTTATCCGATATCTGTACTTATTAGCAAGCTGATTATTGTTAGTACACCCTCAGTGATGCCTAATACTGAACTTCTCTTTGAATTTGTTCTTGCCTAATGTTATGTGAAGTTTGACCTATTTTATAATCGCATTAAACATTAATTTGTATCAAAATTCTGTTTATTCCCTTAAGAGATTAGGTAGTATTTTTAGTCCCTTCAATTCTGGCTTTTGGAGAGTAACCATCCATCTGTCCTGAGACCAGAAAAGCTTTTTGATAGCTTTAAATCTTTGGCTTGGGCTTGTTACTTTTTGCTTGACAAAATGTCATGTGTTATTTCCTCAAAAAGAGTTTTTCTTTTTTTCTCTTGGTGGATAATGGATTCCTAATGCCAGCATGTGCAGATTGTAAACCAGCTATTATTATTTTCTTATTTTGAAGACTTAGACTATGTCTTTAGTTTCTCAGTTTCCAAAATAACTTCTGTTCGAGAACATACTTCATCTATGCAGGTTGATATGTTGGTCTCTGCGGCACATGCTATATTAGAAAAGTAGTGCTTTTTTTAAAAAAAATATATATATTTTGTCATCTTTTTCGCTCTTCCTGTTTCAATAGATATAGTCTCTCCTAGGAATATGCTGTTATCCAAAGGGGAAGTTCCTCTACTATGTTTTAGGGATATGATCTTTCATCGCTGTCCAGTGATAGATTACAGATAGTCCAGTTCATTTTTTTTTTGAGGTCAGTTTTCATATTTGTAAATTATTAAATACTTTGGATGGTTATATCTAGCAAAATTACTTGATGTACAAATTTTGGACAGGACCAATATCTTACAAGTGGTGAACAGTTATATCTTGAATTTTTCTTCTTCAAATTTCTGGATGTATTTTAATCAGTTCTTCCTTCTCTATGCAATTCATTCATTTGGCTGGGTTGCAGGAATCAGATTTTGGGTCTTTGGAGCAAAGATGTCAGCCGTATACTGCCTCTTACTGACTGCGGTGTCACAGAGACTCCTGAGAATGAATCATTGCGTGCTTCTCTAATTAGGGAAATCTATGCATTCCTTGATCAGAGTGTAAGTTTGTCTATATATTTTTGTGAGAACTCACTTACAATTTTTGGTCACATGGGATATCTCTCTCTTCCAGCTTTCTTGATTTCTCTTCATTAGCTTTGCAGGGACTTATAATTTTTGTTGCGACTTTACTATATGTAACGCCTTGGAGCATTGATCTGTCTTGTATATTCTGTATATCTAGTGCTCAGTTTCTGATGTGTAGAAAATCTTGGCAGGGCTATATAAATGTTGGAATTGCTTCCAAGAAAGAAAAAGCAGAACCTAGTGCTAAAAACAATTATAAACTCCTCGAAGAAAAAACTTTTGAGGTGAATCCTGGGGCTTCAGTTGCTGATTTGGAGGATGGAGTCTCCTTTATTCTTGGTCAAGTTAAAAGTGCTGAAATTTCATTGGAGACAAATAATGGGGAGAACTCTGCACCAAAAACTACAATAAGCAGGGAACTAATTACTACAATGAAATTGGAAGTATCCAATGTATCGGAAAACCAAGACTGCCTACCTGGTGCAATCCAGCAAACTGGAACTGTTAATGATAAATTACCCTATGGACCGGTCAATTTGGATGATGTGTGTGCTGATCCATTTTGTGCAACATGGGAGAGCATGACAGGTGTTTCAAATTCAGAATTAAGGAATGACTTGCAAAGTGTTCAATCATCTTCATGTGATGATGTCAGTGGGAATCATAATTTTCTGTGTGATTCTGGAGGCAAGAAGAAAATCATTGTGGTGGGAGCCGGTCCTGCCGGCTTAACTGCAGCACGCCACTTGCAACGGCAGGGTTTTTCTGTCATTGTTCTTGAAGCTAGGAGCAGGATTGGGGGCCGTGTTTATACAGATCACTCATCTCTTTCAGTTCCTGTAGATCTTGGGGCTAGCATTATTACTGGCGTTGAGGCTGATGTGGCTACTGAAAGAAGGCCAGATCCTTCCTCGTTGATCTGTGCCCAGTTAGGCCTTGAGTTGACAGTCCTGAATAGTGATTGCCCTCTTTATGACATTGTAACCAGAGAAAAAGTTCCTGTAGATCTGGATGAAACATTGGAAGCAGAATACAACAGCCTGCTGGATGACATGGTTTTGCTTGTTGCACAAAATGGGGAACATGCAATGAAAATGTCTCTGGAGGATGGCCTAGAATATGCCCTTAAAAGGCGTCGTGCGGCACGATCTGGAGCAAGTATCGATGAAACTGAATTTTCCTCTGTCGACAATTTGTATGGTTCAGAGAGTTGTATTGATGGTGTAGTTCATGAAAGAAGTTCTAAAGAGGATATTTTGAGTCCTCTTGAGAGGAGGGTCATGGACTGGCATTTTGCCCATTTGGAGTATGGTTGTGCTGCTTTGTTGAAGGAAGTATCACTTCCCTACTGGAATCAAGATGATGTATATGGAGGATTTGGAGGTGCTCATTGCATGATTAAAGGGGGTTACAGTAATGTTGTTGAGTCTCTCAGTGAAGGGCTTAACATTCACCTGAATCATGGAGTCACAGATGTTTCATATAGCATCAAGGAAACTGGATTAAGTGAGAGTCAGAATGACAAAGTTAAAGTCTCCACATCGAATGGTAGTTCATTTTTAGGAGATGCCGTGTTGATTACAGTGCCACTTGGGTGCTTGAAAGCAGAAGCCATAAAATTTGATCCTCCATTACCCCAATGGAAATGTTCTTCTATCCAGCGACTTGGTTTTGGAGTTCTTAATAAAGTATTTTTGGAATTTCCAGAAGTATTTTGGGATGATTCTGTGGATTACTTTGGAGCTACTGCTGAGGAAACTGATAGAAGGGGCAATTGCTTTATGTTTTGGAATGTTAGGAAAACTGTTGGTGCTCCTGTTCTTATAGCATTAGTGGTTGGTAAGGCAGCTGTAGACGGCCAAAATATGAGCTCATCAGATCATGTAGGCCATGCATTAATGGTTCTTCGTAAGCTTTTTGGGGAGGCTAAAGTACCTGATCCAGTTGCATCAGTGGTGACTGATTGGGGTAGGGATCCCTTTAGCTATGGTGCTTACTCCTATGTTGCCATTGGATCATCTGGGGAAGACTATGATATATTGGGCAGACCTGTTGAGAACTGTGTATTTTTTGCTGGTGAAGCTACCTGCAAGGAGCATCCTGACACGGTTGGTGGTGCTATGATGAGTGGGCTCCGGGAGGCAGTACGTATAATTGACATACTAAATACTGGAAATGATTACACAGCAGAAGTAGAGGCAATGGAAGCTGCAGAGAGACATACAGAGTGGGAAAGGGATGAAGTCAGGGACATTACAAAGAGACTTGAGGCAGTTGAGATTTCCAATGTCCTGTACAAGAATTCTTTGGATGGAGCCCAGATTGTAACTAGGGAAGCTTTACTACAAGAAATGTTCTTTACTGCTAAATTTACTGCTGGACGGCTACATCTCGCCAAAAAGTTATTGAATCTTCCTCTTGAGACCTTGAAGCTATTTGCTGGGACCAGAAAAGGACTGGCCACACTTAATTCATGGATTCTGGTATGTTACATTTTATATTGTTTTCTCCTACTGATGGATCAAATATATAGGAAATTGGTTATTCATACGTAGGCTAAAAATTGTAATCACTATAACTATTTAATGACAGGATTCAATGGGGAAGGATGGGACTCAACTCTTACGTCATTGTGTTCGGCTTCTTGTACGTGTTTCAACTGATTTACTTGCAGTGCGTTTGTCAGGTATGGTTTTTGATTCTTGGTTTTGTTTCTTATTCTTATATGCATGTAGTTAAGCTATAGCCTTTTTTTTTCCTTCTTTATATCATGAAAAGCAGATGGACTTTTTGCATATGTTGTTAAGAGACTACATTCTCTGGTGGTAATTGATAGTTATCACTAAACTGAGATTTCTAGTTTGACTGATTTTTTTAAAAAAGAAAGAAAACTGTCAGGTAAACTGCTGAGCCTTGTTTGAGTAATTTCTACTGTATTTTCCTCATCACAGGATTTAAAATGAGAGATTCATTAGACTTGAATTTCTTTCCTATGCACCATAAAAACAAAAATTATTCCTAGAGTTAAAAAAGCAGCTTTTTTTTTTTCTTTTAAATTATGAGGGTTGTGTTATTTTCCCTAATTAGATGCGTGGGAGCTTTCCTTTGTAAATGGAAGAGTACAAACATTGTGATTATAATGAAAGCAGCATTGTTCTCTAATTCCTATTGAATTGCTGGTTTAGGCATTGGGAAAACTGTGAAAGAAAAGGTTTGTGTGCATACGAGCCGTGATATACGTGCAATAGCAAGTCAGCTGGTTAGTGTGTGGCTTGAAATCTTCCGTAGAGAAAAAGCTTCTACTGGTGGACGAAGGCTGTTGAGGCAAGCAGCTCCAATGGATTCCTCAAAGAGAAAATCTGTCAACAACACAGTTTCAGCAAAGCTGCCATTGCGTTCTCAATCAGGTGGTTTGGAGACTAAAGGGAGCTTTGAGTTTCCTCCATCTTATGGAAACCATTTACCTTCTACTGCTAACTTGAAGAAAGTGAATGGAAAGCTGGTGAAACTGGAATCATCATCCCATGCTTCTGTAGGCAGGCAGGATACTGAGGCAGAGGAGGATAATAATAAGCACGCTATGTCTGAAGAAGAATTGGCTGCCTTGGCTGCAGCTGAGGCAGCCCATGCTGCTGCCTGTGCAGCTGCTGAGGTTTGTTTTTCTCTGTGCTATGGTCACTATTGGTGGTCAGTTTTTCAGCTATTTCTAGAGTCCCACCTTTGCGGATGTTTAGTCTCTAATTATAATCTCAACTCTGATCACAATTTCGTATGACTATTTTCTTGCCCAAAATTTTCAGTCTATTCTCTGTTGAGATTCTGTACTGGTTTCTTCCTTAACTTGCAACTGAACTGCTAATACAAATCAAAAGTTAGATTGCTGTTAAGCTGAAAATTTTTTATCAAATATTGTTGTCATGCTGATATAAAAATTTTAATTAAATATTGGTGTTATGCTATGTCTGGGATTTTGATGTGATTTTTGTTCCTTTATATTCTTAGCAATCTCTTTTAGATTTCTTGCGTAACAAAATTATGATATACCTCACTGCTGTGTTTTCTAACCCTCCTTTTTTCCTGCTTTATGGTTGCATTCCTTTTTTATTTTTTCCTCGTTATTGTATTTTTATGAAGCAAAATCATGTTTGTGACCTGCAGGCATATGCATCAGCAGAAGCCAAATGTAACACCATGCTGCAGCTTCCAAAGATACCCTCATTTCACAAGTTTGCAAGACGGGAACAATATGCACAGATGGACGATTATGATCTTAGAAGAAAATGGCCGGGAAGTATCCTGGGAAAACAAGATTGTTTATCAGAAATAGACTCAAGGAACTGCAGAGTCAGGGACTGGTCTGTTGATTTCTCTGCGGCTTGTGTTAACCTCAATAGTTCAAGAATGTCGACTGATAACTTATCTCAGCAGAGCCATTCAAATGAGATTGCATGCCATATGAATTTAAGAGAGCAGTCTGGAGAAACTGCTGCTGTGGACAGTAGTCTTTTTACTAGAGCATGGGTTGATTCTGCTGGTAGTGAGGGGATAAAGGACTATCATGCCATTGAGAGGTGGCAATCGCAAGCAGCTGCAGCTGATTCAGACTTTTTTCACCCAGATGCTCATATAAAGGATGAAGAGGATTCAAACACAAGTTCAAGACCATGCACTTGGAAGAATGATGGACGGGTAAATGAGAGCTCAATCTCTCAAGTTACATTAAGCAAGGAACCACAAAAAAATCATCATCGAGGTGCTGACCGAATTAAACAGGCTGTTGTGGAATTTGTCGCATCCCTCCTGATGCCTGTCTATAAGGCAAGGAAAATTGACAGGGAAGGGTACAAATCAATAATGAAGAAAACTGCAACCAAGGTCATGTTGTTTTCCTTCTCCTCTCTTCCTTTTCGATTATATTTGGTTTTAGATTACATATATTGGAACTAAGTTATTAGAATTTGATTATCTGGCATGGTAAAAGAGCTTGTCTCGTCTGACTTTCTTTTTTCATATATTTTAATCATCACCAGGTCATGGAGCAGGCTACTGACACAGAGAAAGCAATGGCTGTTTCTCAGTTTCTTGATTCCAAACGTAAGAACAAGGTGTGTAGTCCAATATTATAGTATCAAAAATCAGGTTCTTATTCATCCTCTAGGTAGACATTCTGATCAGATCAATTGGTTGTCCTGGAAATATAAACTCTTTACATCATTGATTGCAATTTGTATATTAATGGACCTATTTTCTTTCCAATTTTGACCACTTAAATACATTTTTGTTAATAGTTAGAATGAAGCAGTGGCCCTCTTATGAAATTATAATGTTTAACCTTTTGGCGAGCGTTATTCATAACTTCTCTATCTTGCAGTGGCTTTGAATTACTTTGGGTATATTAGCCTTCATTTTTTTCCTAATGTTTTGGTGTTTGAAAGAAACTTACCTTTGTATATTTTAAATGTGCAGATTCGTGCTTTTGTGGACAAACTGATTGAGAGGCACATGGCAATGAAGCCAACTGCGAAACCTTGATGGCCCTCATGATTGACTAGCTTGTGTTTGTACCTCTAAGACAATTACAGAAGTGTGTTATGTTCCATTCATCATGAGTCCACAGCAGATAGTGGCTTGGATCCCTGGATTGGGCTCCCCTTGTACATACTTAATTCAAACTGCCACTATGCTGTTGATGATCCAGAAAGCGCCAAGGAAGAAAAGAGATGGTTCTTATAGCCCTGCTGGATCACATAGGGGCCTTGGTGAACTGTTTGGCTTCACTGATGAAGCTTTTACTCAACAATTGCCATGCTTAAAATGTCATCAGATTTGTTCTTGATGTGTCATTGGGCTGAAGGACTTAAAGAAAAGTGTTGTAGCTCCACCAGTTATCCAGATCATCAGCATCAGCAACCTTTGAGTGAGATTAGTAACCAGTTCATCATCCATTAGCAGCGTCAGCACCTTTTGAATCAGAATAGCAATCAGTTGATCTTCTATCGGCATTGTACTTTGAAGGGTGGAAAGTTGATACCCAATTTTTTTAATATTTAGGGACCCCATAGACAAGACACTGCTTGTTTCTGACTTTTCTTTTCTTTTTTTTTTCTTTAATATGTGTACAGCTTAGGATTGTTTCATGGTGGCAAAATACAGAACATTTTTCTCTTCCCCCAAAAATTACTTAGAAGTACCTTCCTGATTTATCAAGGGAACATTAATTACTAACCCTTTTTCTCTGTTCTGAAAAGTTCAATCTAAGAAAGCCTTTTCTTTTTAACATTTATTGCAGCCTCTCTCTCTCTCTCTCTCTCTGTGTGTGTTGAGATGCATGGATGTTATGAATGTCTAGGAGCTTAACCTTTACATCTTTGTTTTGTGAACAATTGACCTAAAAGTTTGACCAAGCATGTGAAGAATTAAACTTTGCTTTATTTTCTGTAAAGCTGCACCAGCAGACTACTTTTGCTTGGTCAAAACTATATTACAATATAATCTACCTCTTTATCTTTTGGCTATTATATGAGCTTATGCCTCTTTCTGCTTGTGCCAGGTGGGTAAAATTATTGCAATGGCTTTTCAATGAGGTATGCCTCTATTGCATATTTTCCCCGCTTCAATTAAGTTGATTACAACTCTGCAGATATTCTGTTTACTTGATTCTAGGACCTTGGTGATTTAATGCGGTGCAATGTGGCTAGTTTTGTTAAATTGGATGCCAGGGCCTGGAGGCAAGTTTAATCTTTTCTTCCCTCTTCCATTAAAGGTCATTAAGATTTTGCAGATATTTCAGTTTAGTTGATACTGATGTACCTTCATAAAATGTGATGTGGCTAGTTTTGTTTATTGTATATTAAGATTATGGATTATATTAAGGAATGCGGGCTTCTGGCACCATGTATTGACAGTCAAATTTTTTCATTAGGTTTGATGAATGCTGGTTGTTGGCTGGCAATCTTGCTTGCTATTTTATTTTATCCTCTGATGGTATCTTATCAAAGCTGAAATTTAGGTGGAACCATTTCTAGGTTCTAAGCTGTGTTTATCAGGTTTTGGCATGCAATCAAGTGTAGAAGTTTCTTGGGATGAATTTTGTTCTGTTCACCATGTTGAACATTTTTGTCTGAGTCACTTCAGTGGAGGCTTATGTTGTTTGTTGAGATATCACAACCTCCAGAATTCTCTCTCTCATAGATATTATGTACTGCTTGACTAATGAAAGTGCTCTGATCTACTTTTTGAAACGAAGAAATTGCATTTAGTTTCACTTTGCTTCTTTCTTTAATCTTCTGTGTAAAATGGCTTCATCATATTGGAAATGTTTGTATTATTGGTTTCTGCTTTCTTAGTGGAAGTGGTGTGTCTTTGCAGGTTCTCAGTTAAAACTGTTTATTCTCCAAGTTCTGATAGTCACAGATTCTGGTAACTGATCCCATTTATATCTTCTACTTGTTGATATCTTTTCCTGCAAATTGCATTTTTCTTGCAAATAGCCACCCAGGAGGCCACGGAGACTTTCTATGCCATCCTATTTGATCTCATTTTGTTGGAAAGGAATCTTAATGGGATATAGGTATCATTAGCTTTGCTTGCTGGTGATGACCCTTGAGGCATACAGCTTTTTTATAAAAAAAAAAATATAGTAATTAGAAAATTACAATTTTAGGAATATTTATATAAGTTTTTGATTTTTGTTGAAAGTTATTTGTCTTATAGTTAATTTTTTTTTTCTAAGAATATACATATTTTTTTGGTTATCGATAATAAAATATCAGTGGGGATGAAAACATTTCTTGTTGAATTTCAGGGAAAACGAAGACCCATTTTGATTAAAATAGTGGCTGTAAATTTTCCAATGACAACAGCTGAGACTGATATACAAGGAACGAAACAAGAAAACAAGCCCATCAATATATTTATTCAATTGACCCATTTTCTCTCAGAGTCAAAGCCCAACGGCTTCCTGACCTCTGAGTATTTTAACCAAGCGAGGGCATACTTCTTTTATTTAATTCGAATAAACACAACGATCTATTGATCTTTTTGAGGCGGCTTTTTTTTTTTCCTTGGCGCTGCTGTTTGTCTCTCATTTTCTCCCGCAGCTCATTGTCATAAATCTCGACTGTCGTTTATGCTTTACAAATGACATGATCTATTTGACATTGACGTGTGTCCAGCGTTTTGATCTGGTGCTTTGAAGGCATGGGAGCTGCGTATAGAACAGTGAAGAGTGGGGTTGGTGTGGCACGTCCACGGCTGTGATGAGGCCTGTGTCGGTGATGAAATCCATTGTCCCTGTTGTTATAGCTGGAAGGCCATTGGCATTGTTGGGGACGCTGGTTTTAGGTATTCTTTTTACCCTTCCATTTCTAGTATCTTTACGCAATGTGATTGATCTAGTCATTGAGTTATATTTTTCATGACTTAATTTTTTTGGGACATCATGATTTATGGATCTTAATTTAATGCTCTTCTGTTTAATATGACGTTTTGGTGTATTTTCTTCCGACTATTCTGTTAAATAAACTTGTTGATTCAAGCAATCCTTAGTTCAAGAGCGTAGATTAAAGCAGCAATGCCTCTAGATAAATTTTGAAAGCACTTGAGCAGCGTTGATTGATTTCTTATTTAAAAACCTTGCTAAACACACTACGATTATTTTGCCCTGAGTGCACTTGCTTGTGGACCAGTTTAGGAACTAGAATTTTGCTAATAGGATTGGAACTGATTAGATCGTGAAGATAATGAGAGGTGGGAGAATCTGCTATTTGCTGCTGAAGTTTTTGAAATAAGTGATAACTTGATATTTTTTCAACATAATGAGGTACAACTGAAATAGAGCAATTGCAATGTAGTATTTTTTATTTTTTTCCTTTTGGGACTTTTTTTTTTTTTTATAAATTTTTATGCCTCTTTAAAAATGGATGCCATGACGCACTTCCGTTGATTGTTGTAGTGTTGCATCTTTTCAGTTGGCTACATCCTTTGACATGTGCTGTTGTAGATGGTAGTCTTGATTTTCGTCTTGCTAAAGTAGTTGGTCATTAATGTTGAATTCTGTTTGCAGACCTAATGCACAACAGCCAAAGCTTTTTGTTTGGCATGGTCTTCATTCTCATCTTTGCCGAAGCTTTGGGCTCTCCATGGCCATATTGTTGGCATCATCCTTTCATCCTGAGCTGGTAATTCAAGAGCTGAGAAAATGAGCTGCAGAATTGGATTGGTTCAGTGTGATTTCGTATGGGCTGTAAATGAGTACTGTAGAATTGGATTGGTTCAGTGTGATTTTGTATGGGCTGTAAATGAGTACTGTTTATGAACTACTTGTAATTTTGTAACTTGATTGAATAAAAATTCCTTCAACCTCATTTATTTCGTATATTGAGGCAAGTTCAAGTTAAAGCATTCATTAGGAACTCTCGAACCCTAGCCGCTGTCATGCCGGCGAAAGGTTCTGATTCTGCTCATTCTCCGGCGGATTTTCACCTGAGCCATGCTGAGCTATTTTCTTTTCAGCAACGTCAGCCTGTCCCTCATGCAAACTTTGCTATCGTCGACGTGGTTCCTAAATCATTCGTAGAAGTTGTTGCACCACTTCCTGATATTATCCTTCCTAGCCTTTCGAAGACAGGAACATATCAGGCCATAAAAATAAATTCAGACGTTTACGGGAAGCGATTGAACCTATGTCAATACTCGCTGATTGCTCGTGTTGTGCTCAGCAAAGGCGATTTACCATGGACTCTTCCAAAATTAAAGGACAAGCTCACCTCTGTATGGGGTTTACGGAATTGGAGGCTCATCTCTCTTGGACGTGGATATTACCAAGTTTTGCTCAGCTTCGCTGCAGATAAGGAGCTAGTTTAGGGCCAAGGTTCGTTATCACTCAAACCTGGAATACTTCGTTTCCAAATGTGGAGTCCAGGTTTCGATCCTTACAAGGAGAAAACTTCAACAACTCAATTATGGACTCGATTTTATCAGCTACCATGGGAGTTATGGGACCACCAAATCCTGTCTGACATCGCGCGTAATATTGGTGTTCCAATTCGCATAGACAGAGCAACGCTTGATGGAGATTATGGGCATTTTGCAAGAATTCTAATTGATGTTGATCTTTCACAACCTTTACAGCAGCAGCTTGTCTTAGAGTGTGAAGGATTATTGCTGGACATTGATGTTAGTTTTGAGAATCTCCCACAATTCTGTTCGACATGTCATTCCATAGGACATGATGTTGCTTCATGTAGACTGAATAAACATCCCATTCCCATCGCACCTGAGTCTAAGAGGGCACGAAGCAGATCACTAGTTCGTCAGGTTTGGAAACCAAAAACAGGCCCAATTGGGACGGTGCTGGTTACCAATGTTTTTGCAACTTTACAAACTGATACTTTACAAGAACCTATCATTGATGACGTTATTGTTCATGAAAAATTTGATTCAGAAAATCCTCAAGAATTAGGTTCGGCTGATCATGATTTCACAGTTGGTGCTTGCGCAAATGAGGGTATTGTTGCATCTGATGCTGCAGACCATTCCTCTACTGATTCGATAGTTGGGGAAAAAATCAATTCTCTATCGACTCAACCTCCTGCATTAAATTCAGAAGCTTTCTTAGAGATGCAAGCTGTGGTTAATCAATCCTGGGCTGACCAGGTGGAACAAGAGCAACCTTGGATCACAGTGTCCAATAAAAAGAAGCAGAAAAAAGCCTCATCTGCGGTTGTCCTGACTGGGAAAAGACCTATCACACGGTCTTACAAACCATCATCTCAATGAAGGTATTATATTGGAATTGCAGAGGGATTGGTAATGACCCTACCAGATATTCCCTTTTTAATTTCTGCAAAATTCATTCTCCTGATATCTTATGTTTTGCTGAAGCAAAAATCTGTTTTGCTAACATTTCTTTTGGTTTTTGGAGATCTCTAAAGCTATCCTTGCTTGCTTATAATGACCTTCAGTTACCTTCTATTTGGGTTCTTGTTTCTGATAATTTGGGTGTTGGCAATGTCTCTCTCTTATCTACCTCAGATCAGCAAATAACTGTGCAATTTTTGAGGGACAATATTCAAAACACTGTTACATGTGTTTTATGCTAATGTTTTGTCTTCCAGTCGTCGTTTGCTTTGGCAGGAATTATTTCATATTTCCACTATTATTTCTTCTAATTGGTTTGTTTTGGGAGATTTCAATGCTTGTTTTGGAGCTCATGAAAAATCAGGTTTGCCTCCAGCTCGTCGCTCTTGTCTTGATTTTATTAAAGCTGTTGAAGATTGTAATCTGACTTGCCTTGACACCAAAGGTCCTCTTTTCACTTGGACTAATAATAGAAGAGACAGGGATAGAGTGGATATTCGATTGGACAAGGCATTTTGTAATTCCCATTCTTTTCATAATTGGAATTTTATCGAGTGTACAGCTCTGGCGTGCCATCAATCTGATCACAACCTTATTCTTCTAAGCTGCAAGTAAATTAATATTCAGATTCCAAGACCTTTTAAATTTTTATCTATGTGGATAAATCATGATGATTTCTTATCAGCTGTTGGGAATTTTTGCACCTCTCAAATTATTATGGGGCATCCAATGTTTGTTCTTATGCAAAAACTCAAGTTACTCAGGGGTTTTTTGTGTTCATGGAATAAAGAAGTATTTGGTCATCTTGATTCTTCAATTGCGTGTGCCAAACAAGACTTACTTCAAGTGCAGTCTGACATTGAGATTTCTGGGATTTCGGAGGAGCTTCATGCTAAGGAGTTACATGCTCATCAGGTACTTTCTAACCACCTTAAAAATCAAGAATCTCTCCTCAAGGACAAATGTCGGTTGAAATGGCTCCAACATGGGGATAGAAACTCTAAATTTTACCATGGGGTTCTGGCTAGAAGACGACCTCAAGCCGGAATTCAAAGCATGTGCATTGGTGGTCTCATGGTTTCAGATGAGTTAATTATTAAGCATCATGTGATTGATTATTTTTCTACTCTTTTTGCTTCTGAGAATTTGCATAAAGATTTTTCTTCTATCCCTTTTGTTGTTCCTAAATTGGTGACTGATGATCATAATTTAGCTCTTTGTAAAATTCCTAGCTTTGATGAAATCAAGCAAGTGGTTTTTGATTTGGACCCTCATAGTGTGCCAGGACCTGATGGTTTTACAGGTTTATTTTTTCAGCATTGCTGGGCTTTTGTGGGGTGAAATGTTTGTGAAACGGTTTGTAGTTTTTTTTGAACTAGTCATATTTGGAATGGTTTGAACTCGAGTTTTATGATTTTAATCCCTAAAGTTCCTGGTGCAAACACTGTTGACAATTTCAGGCCAATTATTTTGAGTAATTTTATTTTAAAGTTATCACTAAAATATTGGCCATTCGATTGGCTTCCTTCATTGGTGATGTTAGAGCTCCTAATCAATTTGGTTTTATCAAGGGTCGTCATATAGAAGATTGTATTGCAGGTGCTTCTGAAAACGTCAATCTTCTTAACATGAGAGGTCTTGAAGGTAATATATGTTTGAAGATTAACATTAGGAAAGCTTTTGACTCTATGGATTGGGATTTTATTGATTCCGTGCTTCATAGCTTTGGCTTTTCAGACCAGTTTTGTAGTTGGGTTCAAGCAATTTTTACATCTGCTAGAATCTCTATTTTGATTAATGGCACTCCTAAGGGATATTTTGCTTGCTCTAGTGGGGTGAGACAAGGGGATCCTTTATCCCCTCTTCTTTTTTGCATTGCTGAGGAATATCTTAATCGGCGTCTGTTGTAACTCTTTGGGAATCTCTCCTTAGTTCCTATATATTCTTCTTCCAGAGTTCATTGTCCATCTCATTTCTTATATGCGGATCACATTTTAATTTTTTACAGAGCTACTCAAGCAAATATTCGCAAGATCACTTGTGTTTTTGAAGATTACGGAGCTATATCAGGTCAGATGGTGAACTGGGGAAAATCTAATATTTATTTTGGTCGTTCTGTTTCCACTCCACGTGCTTCTTTGCTTGGCAACATGTCTGTAATGAAGTTGGGCTCTTTTCCTTTTCATTACTTGGGTGTTCCTTTCTTTCAAGGTGCTCCCAAGCGTTGTTGGTTGCAAGGTTTGGCAGATAAAGTTTTGTCTAAATTTGATTCATGGACTGGAAAAATGCTTTCTATGGTAGGTAGAGTTTCCTTGGTGAACTCTGTGATCTATGGTTCTTTTTTACATTCTTTTATGATTTATAAATGGCCTTTGTTGCTGTTAAAAAATTTAGAAAAGTCCATTCAAAATTTTATATGGACGGGTTCTATTAATGAGAAGAAGCTTGTGGTTGTCAAATGGGATACATATTGTACTCCCAAAGAGGAGGGGGGACTTGGTTTGAAGCGCCTTCATCTTATCAATAATTCCATGCTGTGTAACTTAGCTTGGAAAGTTCACTGTAGCCAAGACCATGTTTTTTCCTTCCTTCGGTCGAGATTTCTGAATGCTGCTCATCTGCCTCATAATTCTCATATTTATTCTTCGGTTTGGAGCTTCATTAAGCAATGTTTTACTGATATTAAAGACAATTCTCAGTGGTTAGTTTCTCTAAATTCTAGCCTTAATTTTTGGAATGATAATTGGCTTGGGGATTCAATTTCAGACACTCTTGCTATCCCTCTTTCTTTCCGGAAGCATCTTAAGTGTACAATTTCTGATTTTCATTTTCAGAATTTGTGGCACTTACTGCAAGATTTTAAGATTGCTTATCCTATGCTTAGTGCTGAGATTAAGAATGTCATTTTTTCTAGTTTTGGTGAAGATGTTTTTGTGATTCGTCCGTCTAGTAATGGGGTGGTTTCTTGCCAAGCTTTTTACAATTTTTATAGGTCTTCTCAACCTAGGGTTGCCTGGGGAAAGGACCTTTGGAGACATTATTTGCCCCCGTCATGTTCTTTTTTTATGTGAAGAACTCTTCATTCAGCTCTTCCAACTGATGATGTCTTACAAAAAGGAGGACTGGTTTTCCCCTCTCAATGTTGTTTATGTTCTTCGGCTTCCGAGACCATGGATCACATTTTTTGCTCATGTTCCTTTGCCACGTCTTTATGGCAAGCGTTAGGACATTTCTTCCAGCTACGTATTGCAATCGCACCTTATTTTGTGGAGCTCTTTAAGACTGTATGGTTTCAGAATTTTTCTTCTCAGTTACGTGCCTTATGGCGTGCTGGTGTGATTGCGGTTATCCGCTGTATCTGGTATTCACGAAACCAAATTATTTTTCATGACAGAGGTATTTCAGTTTTTACTGCTTTAAGAACTATTTGTGCTGACATTAGAGAAACTTCTTTGTTCAATTATGGCACCATGCACAATTCTATTGATGATCATCAGATTCTACGGCGTTTTCAAATCTCTGGTAATCCACGGAAATGCCTTGTTCTGGTTTCGGTAACCTGGCTCAGACCACCTATGGGATGGCTTAAGATTAATACTGACGGCGCTGCACACGGTGCTCCGGGAAGGGCATGAGCTGGAGGAGTTTTTCGCACTCATGCTGGGTTAGCCATTGCCTCATTTGCAGCACCTATTGGAATCTGCTATGCCTTTGAAGCTGAGCTTTCAGCAGTTATACATTGCTATGAAGAAAGCCTTGACTATGTCGTTTGATACCATATGGTTGGAGTGCGACTCTGCACTGGTGGTTTATCTCATACAACGTCGAAGTGCAGCTGTCCCATGGTTTTTGCGTAGGGATTGGGAAGAGTGTTTGACATCCATTACTAAGCTCAATGTTCATATCAGTCACATATACAGGGAAGGGAATCAAGTTGCCGATTGTCTTTCTGTGTTGGGAGTTGATCTTAATGCAGTCCAATGGTGGGATTCTTACCCAAAGGATGCTCACTCTGCCATGGTTCATGACGCCATGGATAGAGAAAGTTTTAGATTTTGTTAATTTTGGTTTTCTTTTTTGCCTTTTGGTTGTAAGATTCATACTTTGATTTCTTTTTTATTAATAATAAGGTTGAAGGTTTCAAGTGATGTCGATACTATAGAGGTACTAGCCTAGCTAGAATATCTTGGTGCACCTCTGATGTTTCCTTCGCCAATTTTATAAAAAAAAAAAAAAAAAAAATTAAAGCATTCATTATACTCACCAATAAATTTAAATAGAAATTCACGAGTTACTTTATAATCTTCTTGTACTAGTGTATAAATATCTTAATTTTTATTATAGTTAATGGTTGACTTTTAATTTGTTAATAAGTAATTTTATTTTAAAATTTATATTTTTTAAATTTAATTAAACTTATGAATGATAAGTGATAAAATAATACTCAACTTTAATTTAATTTTATAATAAATGAATTAATTACAGGAAATTTGGCTGGCGGCCATTGCACTCTGAAGCAGTATTAGGTGCTAGTTTTCCATTAAATTAAAGTTTGTCTAGATCATCCTCAGCCTGGAGAATAATGGAGACAATCAAATTCTAATTACTTTTTAAAAATAAATTTTAAGTTAATCCTTGATTATTGATTTTCCTAAGAAGATGTTAAAGTGTGTTATTCAAGTGTGAATTGGTGAAAAAAAAAAAAAAAAAGGGGGCTCAAACCGGTCTTCTAGTTCTAGAATTGGAAAAGTGAGCAAAATTAAATAAAAAAAAAAAAAAAAGTTTTTCAACGAGACGAGCCTCTCTTCCTGGAATTGGGGGATTATTATTCTTCCGTCACTGCCAACGTAATTCAACTATTATATGATGCCACTTAGCACGTAATCGGAAGATAACATCCCATGGCGCACATTTTTTTTACGAGTAAAATTGCGTATTTAAATTAAATTAACTCCAGTTTGCCCTTGATTTTACGTATTCTGCGAAATCTTGGCGTTTATGAAATTTCTTCCCCTGCGACTACGAGTATCTAGCTCGTCAATTTTATCCAAAATGACCGAAGAGGCTGCTGCCCCCGCCACCGCCACCGCCACTGCCACATCAACGTCAGCATCAACTTCAAGATGGGCAAAGTCAAGATCTCTATGGCCATCTGTTCTCCGTTGGATCCCAAGTTCCACCAATCACATCATCGCCTCCGAAAAGCGCCTTCTCTCTCTCGTCAAGTAATTTAATTCTCATATTAGTTCATTTTTTTTTATCAGTATGAAATAATAGGAGTCAAATTAAATTTAATTACTTCGATTGTGTTATTTTTCAGGACTCCATTTGTCGTGGAACAAGTTAATATAGGGTCTGGTCCACCTGGTTCTAAAGTGAGGTGGTTTCGTTCTTCAAGCGATGAACCACGGTTTATTAACACTGTTACCTTTGATAGCAAAGAGGATTCGCCCACACTTGTAATGGTTCATGGATATGCTGCTTCTCAAGGTTTCTTTTTTCGAAATTTTGATGCTCTTGCTAGTCGTTTCAAGGTCATTGCTATTGATCAGCTTGGGTAATTTTCTTTCTTCTACTCTTTTATGTCTTTGCTTTGCTTTGTTGTTAATTGAAATATTGAATTATGGTTTTTGCTATTGAAATTTCAATCCTCAAAATCCTGCGCAAGCGCATTGTATGATAATGTCAATTTCCGCATGATTTCATTCTTTCAACATGCCTCATTTCTCTCAATTAAAAGAATTAAATTATAGTAAGTTAGTTTTCCAACTTGAGAATTGACTGGATAAAATTCACTTGGATTAAATTCTTGCATTTTCAGAATTCCAAACAAGGGCAAAATGAGTTTGAGAAGTACTATTTCTAGAAAGATTTACTCGTTTTCTCTGGTCCATGCATTTTTTGTTAAAATTAGAGCATTGTATAATTTTTTGTATTACTCCCTCCCTCTTTTTTATGATAATTTAATCTTATAAAAGGCCTATGTCCTGTGTTTCTACAAATTTTCAGTTCTACATTGTGTTTTATTCTTGTAATGATAGCCGATGTTGTTGTTTGGCCTATATGTTTTGAGAGAGATTTTTATTGTGCCTTTTTTTTTTTTTTTGGCTTAATTTAGTTGGGGTGGATCAAGTAGACCTGACTTTACATGCAAGAGCACTGAAGGTTAGCAGATGTTCACATTGTTTAAGGCTCAAAAATGGTTTATTTTTTGAGTAGTTGGCAAGATATTATAGAAGAATCTTTTTAATTATTTTTGTACTCAATGATACAGAAACTGAGGCATGGTTTGTTGACTCCTTTGAGGCTTGGCGAAAAGAGAAAAACATCAGTAACTTCATATTACTTGGGCATTCTTTTGGAGGGTACATTGCAGCTAAATATGCACTGAAGGTGATTTTGCAGGCATATTAGAATTTTGAAAAAAATATGATTGTATTTAGGTTATTCTTGATGTTGGTTACATCTATGTCACAGCATCCTGAGCATGTCCAGCATCTGATTTTAGTGGGACCTGCTGGATTTTCTTCAGAAACAGAAGACAAATCTGAACAGCTTATTCGGTTCAGAGCAACATGGAAAGGGGCAGTTTTGAATCATTTATGGGAATCTAATTTTACTCCTCAAAAGGTTATAAGGTATTAACAAGTAATCTAAGCATGAGTGAAACATCTAAAGTATGATTGCACGTTTCCTTTCTATCATGTTCGGTATTCCATTTTAAGATCATACATTTCTCTGTATCGATATGTGGCCTGCATTGATTGAATTTTTTTTTTTGAGCTTTTTATATTGTGGCGGTATCTATATATTCTGAACACCACAATGATCGCAATAGCAAATAAAATCAAAAACTGATTCTGAAATCACTATATATTTCTGGTGGAGTGTTTTTATTTCATTTAGAGGCGAGAGCTAAAACGATTTCCAGCAAGTTTCCTGCAGTAGGATATGTGTAATGCATTTGTTCTATATGCACCGGTTCTCTTTAACTTCTTTCAATACATCTTTGCATTTTTTTTTTTTTTTTTTGCATAATGCACCACATATTGGACTGCATCAGCTGCCTCTCTCTGTTTTTGATTTTCTGGGTAACTTTTATATGCAGAGGATTAGGTCCTTGGGGTCCAGATCTTGTACGCAGGTACACAAGTGCTAGGTTTGGTTCATATTCAACTGGAGAGGTATTAACCGAGGAGGAATCCAAATTGTTATCAGGTAGTGTATGAATTTTTGCAGTCATAGAGAATGTGTTCTTTGGTAAATGGTAGGTAAGTAACTGATGGTTATTCTTTTTCTTTTTGTTATTATTATTTTTCTTTTTCAGACTATGTTTACCACACTTTAGCAGCCAAAGCCAGTGGAGAGCTATGCTTGAAATATATATTCTCTTTTGGAGCATTTGCACGGATGCCCCTTCTACAAAGGTTTGGTTATCCTACTTGTTTTGAAGTTAATTTTTTTTGAAACAATGAGTGAAAATACCTTGTTTTTGGGAATCAAATTTGGTCTTTTCATGTGTCAATTTTACTCTACTATTTTTTACTCGTGTAAAAAAAGGGTGTTGCTGCATTTTTTGTTGTTGTGTTCATTCCTTTCTGTAGGTATTTCGGATGCAATTGAAATTTATGATGACTCTTGTTGCTCCTGTTTTGTAACTGTTGGTTTTTATGATGCAACATATGATAACAATCAATTAAACTGCTTGGCAACTTTCTCCTTTGGAAGTGTCAAGAACCATTATGATCTAGAAGGTTGGAGTGGATAGGCTTACCAAAGGGAAGCGTGTTCTGTATTGCTTGACCAGTTGATTGAAGTGCAATGTTAATTGCAACATGATGCTTTTTATTGCTGTCATTGAAATGTGGGCACACGTGCTTATATTTTCCTGTTCCAAATACCTTATTGTCTTATATCAGCTTAGGCATCTCTTAGCAACGCATATTCACGAAGGTCTGCGTCAAAAATTGACTTATTAATGGTTTTAAGTAGTACTCAGAACAAGATCCTGTTAGGATGACAGACTTGTATTTGCTAGAACATGTACAGAAGTAGTAGATGAAGTTCAGAACAGAAGCTCTTACTATTAATTTTTGCTTACAGTGCATCACAGTGGAAGGTGCCAACTACCTTCATATATGGGACGCAAGATTGGATGAATTATCAAGGGGCCCAAAAAGCTCGCGGAGATATGAGGGTACCATGTGAAATCATTAGGGTTCCCCAGGTCTCTCTCCCTCTTGTCCACTTAAAAGAGTACAAATATCCCAAATAGTATGTTTGTTGAGGCTGATGGATTTTTTTTTTTCGCTGGATTGCAGGGTGGGCACTTTGTCTTCATAGACAACCCAGCAGGATTTCATTCAGCTGTCTTCTATGCTTGCCGGAGGTTTATCTCACCTAATCCTGATCATGAATCCCTTCCTGAAAGTCTGATATCGGCATAGCAAGTATTATTGTAATTTTCTTTTCACATTCATCTGTGTATAATTTATCAGAGTTCCACGTTGGAATTGATTGGTAAAGGTCAAACTGATACTGTATCAGTACGACATTCTTTCAATGTATAATTGTATATTTGAAATTTTCTTGAATAAAAATAGAGGAAATATATTAAACTGGTACTTCAAGAAGGGTGTACCATGAAATTGAAATATTCAACTTGTTTACTAAGCAACGAAAATGTAGTTTTCTAAACAAAAATCACTTCCATTTCAGGCACCAAAGAAGGTATTATAATTAGCATCTCCTTTCGCTACAAGGTTTTATGTTTACCTATAATTATGTTAGCCCCTAACAGGAATGAGATTAAACAACACGATTTTTAACTAGTTTAATACAGAAAAGAGTGCGCGAACCATTTTTGTCAATGTCTATCATACACTCATGCCATGGCAAAAACATTTTACTCGATAGCTGCCTTGAATTTTAACACTTATACATATCACGCACATACCATTTTTGCAAGCAGACAACCATGTCCATGCAAGACTTCCTGGTGAGGGAAGTTGTAATCCACATACTAATGAGAAAAACCAAATATATTATTTTTTGAATAGGGTAAAAGCCAGTAAATTTTTCGTTTTGCTGATGGATTTGGTGGCAAGCTGCGGAATCTAATACTGTTTTGCTGTAAAAAATATGGAGAGATCTTTACTGGCAGGAAAGGGATAGAACATTAGTGGTGGGGTAATGGTTAGAAGTAAAAATGGAAAGTGACGGATGCCACATTTATAAGTATAAAAATGTTGCATTTGTCCATTCTCATGACCCAATTGATTAAGAATAGTTGTGTCTTTTTGAGCCTGAAAGCTCTGAATTGAGTCACAAGATGCATTAAAAGACACAATTTAAGCTGCTACAGAACGTACACTGCAGGTATCATGTATTTGATCTGTGTGTATTGAGAGGGAGAATTTCATAATTGAAATTGAAAGGATGGTGTAGCAGCAATAGTAGCAGTTGTTGGGTCCCAACTTAATGTCTAGAAACCATACAATTTCCGTGCCACCATAATGTTGTTGTCTGTTACATAGCAAAGTGACGGGACTTTGTTGCAGTCAGGGACCACGTGCTGGTCAACACTTTCTTAATCCAACGTGGCAACGGCCGGAGAATCTGAGGCTTCTGTCCCTTTCTCTTCCATGTACTAAATCCAAAAACCAAACAGCACAGATGCTTATGCTTGCCTCATTTTTCTATTTCCGATAAAAGCTTACCTGGCCTCCCACCACTCACGTTAACGGCTACTTTTATCTTCTTTCAGATTCTGCCACGTGTCTTATGCCCGCTTTTGGCGCGAATTGAATTTTATGAGCCCTCCTCTCCTACGGAAGGTCCACGGAAATATCTATTTTTGAGTTTTGACGTAGGAGTGCACCTCAGACGGCGCCGTTGGGTCAATGCACATTTGAGCGAATATTAATAATAATAATAATAAAGAGTTAAAAACACAAACCATGGAGGAAAAAAAGGAATTAATTTGGAATAATCATGATGATTTTGATACATAAATTAAATAGAAAACAGATGTTGATAAAAAAATAACTATCCTTCAAATAGGAGAAGGCAATGTAGTGGGATCAGCTGAGGAGGGTACGTCTGGTCCAACCCTACAACCTTCGAGCATGAAAACAATGTCAGCCATTGATGGTCTATCAAGTGGATCAGGTGCTGTGCAAAGAAGTCCAACTTTGACTCCTAACAGGAACTCTTCCCATTCTGATGACTCAGGGTCTAGTTCAAGCAATCCTGGTTCAAGTAATTCTGATACTTGGCCTCTTTGTAATTGCCTTTTTACCCACTTCACAATATCTTCATCTTGGGTAAACATGACTGGTTTCTTTCCTGTTAGGATCTCTAATAATACGATCCCAAAACTGTATACATCAGCTTCCTTTGTGGGTTGTCTTGTTAATGCTACTTCTGGTGATACATAACCCAGAGATCCGATTGTGGTGGAAGATGATGAAGCTTCTGCTGGTGTTGCTATGGTTAATTTCTCTAGCCCAAATTCAGACAAATGTGCCTCGAAGTCAGCATCAAAAAGAACATTTTGTGGCTTGACATCGCCATGGACCATTGAGAGTGAATGCAAGAAAGCTAGGCCACGAGCAATGCCTAGAGTAATTAAGTGTCGCATTGGCCAGTTTAGAACATGACCATCTTGGTGAGAGGCTTCTTGAAGGAGAGTAGCTAGGTTCCCATTAGGCATGTAATCATAAACAAGTAACCTTACATCGGGCGGTGGTCCTGCATAGTAGCCACGTAAAACTGTTAGGTTTCTATGCTTCACCTTTCCTAGTGATTCTGCTTCTTTACGAAATGTGCCTTCATCAATTGATGCATCAGGGAGTCGCCGAATCGAGAGCACCATTCCATCTTGATACGTGGCCTTGAATACGAGTCCATGTCTTCCTCTGCTCAACACATTTTCCTCATCAAATTGCCTCGTTGCCTCCAATGTCTCTGCATACGTGATCTTGTTATTAAACATAACAAGTTTTGGCCCTCCATTCTCTCCACTTCCACGACCCCTTTCTGCTCCTGAGCTTGCTTGTGCTGGGCTTCGCTTTTTTTCACCAGCTACCCCTTCTCTGAGCCTCTTGCGCCAGCGTAAGAGGCTGTAAATGTAACCGCAGCAACACAGTACTAAAAGCAAAGAACCAGCTACAGCAACACCGATGAATAGAAACAATCTCTTCCTTTTTCTGTTCCTCACATTGGCACATTCTCTACCCAATGGTTTTCCACATAATTCTCTATTCATAGAAAACACAGAGCGATCATTGAAACGAGAGGCAAGTGATTTTGGAATCTCGCCCTCAAGATTATTACTTGACAAATTCAAGTATCTCAAGCCAGATACTTGCGAAAGATTTGCTGGAATGACACCGCTCAAGCTGTTGGAGGAAAGGTTCAAGACTGTTAGATTGGACAACATGGAGAATGAATCTGGTATATGGCCTGAAAGTTGATTACCATCCAGAAAAATAGAAATCAACGAGGAGCATTTGTAAATCTCCTCTGGGATTTCACCAGTTAAATTATTCTGGCCAAAATCGAGCTTCTTCAAATGAGATAAGCGAGAGATATCAACTGGAATGTTGCCCTTCAAATGATTCGAACGAAGTTCAAGAACTTCAAGACTTGAACAATTACCAAGCTCTGGTGGGATCACGCCCGAAATTTGATTCCAAGAGAGTGAGAGAACAACTAATGAACTTAGAAATCCGTAGGTTGCGGGAATCACACCACTGAAATGATTAGAACTTAGATTGAGATACTGCAGGCTGACTAAACTGCTAAAACCTTCATGAACATCCCCAGCTAATTTATTCTCTTCCAAACCAACAATTTGCAAATTTGGCAACCCAAAAAGCTCAATCGGCAGCTCACCAGACAGATTTTGCTTGCTTAAATCAAGAGTAGTGAGTTGCAACAAACTCCCAATACCCACAGGAATCCTCCCTGAAAACCGACAAGCACTCAAATTCAAAACCATTAAGCCTTCTAACTCCCCTATATTATAAGGAATCTCCCCAGAAAATTTATTATAACCAAGATTTAATGTACTCAAATTACTCAACTTCAACAACTCACCAGGTATATTTCCAGTGAGATAATTGTTGTTCAATTTCAAAGAATCAAGCTCAAAAAGACCTCCATAACTCTTTGGAATCTCACCCACAAACCTATTCCCACCTAAAGATAATAACTTTAATCTCCTTAACTCACTCAAGAATATAGGAATCTCACCTACAAGCGCATTACCTTCAAGATCAACAATTTGCAGGTTCCCACATTTTACAATTTGTGAAGGAATATGACCAGTTAATGAATTATTAGCAACTCTTAGCTCCTCTAACCTCAAAAGATTACCAAGACCAGCCGGTAAAACACCAAAAAAGAAGTTTCCAGAAAGATCAATGGTTCTAAGGGCAGTCAAATTAGTCAACCAAGAAGGAAACATACTGTGTATGTGATTCTCGTGAATATCCAAAACCTCTAAAACACTAGCACACCTTTCTCCTCGACGTTCAGCAATACCCGTGAACCCATTAAATCCCAACTGAACAATCCTCAACGAAGAAACATTACCAGAAGCACTGCAAAAGATACTTGCAGGAACCGAACCAGAGAGTTCATTTCTTGATAATGAAAGCACTTCAAGTTTAAAAATTGAACCAATGGTCGCCGGGACCAAACCTCTAAGCTTATTGTCTTCAGCACTTAAATGTACAAGCGAAGAACAATTAGCAATCGCCGATGGTAAAGTACCGTACAAATTATTTGAGTCAAGCCATAAATACACCAGTTCCTGAAGTTGACCAATACTAGCCGGAATTTCACCGGAGAATATGTTGTACGATAAATTGATAAGCTGAAGCTGAGATTTTGACGAGAAGTTTCCCGGTATGTCACCGGAGAAGGAATTTGACGATAAATCCAAGTATTTAAGGGAATGTGAGATATCGTTAGGGATATTTCCGGAAAGAAAGTTGTGAGCAACGTTAAGGACTTGAATATTAGTAAGGTTAAGGATAGAAGACGGGAGGTTACCGGATAGTGAGTTATACTGTAAGTACACGGCGCGTAAAAGAGAGCATTGAGAAAGAGAAGGAGGGATAGAACCATTAAAGCTATTTGAATGCAGACTTAACTTACGCAGCTGGCGCAAGTTAGCCAGCTGGGGAGTGATTTTTCCACCGAGTTGAAGGCGAGGTAAACGGAGTTCGCGGACTCGGTTGTCGTAGCAGACAATGCCACGCCAGTCGCAAGGGGCTGACGGTGTGGAAACATCCCAGCCGTCTAATGAGCCAAGTGGATCGTGGATGCTGCGCTTGAAGGATAACAGAGCTTGGATCTCCAATAATGGAACGGCATCGCTTGGAGCAAAGGTTAAGAAGAAGAAGAAGACGAAGAAAATAGCCGTTGCCATTAGAGAAGGTAGAAATGGTGGTTGTCAAAATGAAGTAATGGAGTTTGGTGAGACGGAAACAGAGCAGATGAAGAAGAAGAGGAGATGGAGATGGAGGAGAAGGAGCGCGTATTTACTGCTACTTGTAGCAGCAGAGAAATGGACTGGAAAGAGCGTTTGACAGAAACGACGCCATTTGTATTGGTACTACAAGCGTAGTGCGTTTTTTATTTAATGCTTTTCACCAAAAGGTACGGTACAGTTGCTTTTTAGAGAATTAAGGATATTAACTTATGGTTTTTGAGGGACTTTTTTGCACTTTTGCTTTTTTCTTTTCGGGTCCTTCTCCTCATGGGTTTGATCATTAAACTCTCCTGACAATTGCAGTGACAGTGGGGTTTGAAGTTGATAATCTCACAACTACTCACATTGAGTCTTTTACTATTTACCGCTGTTAAAAAAATCAGGATTAAGAATTCATGAGTCGAAAGGATGGGCCACCTAAATGAGTCTAATGTGTGTTTAGGGCATGTGATTAAAGAAGTAATTATTTTGCCTCTAAATAATAATCATCATCATTGCCTGAA
Source organism: Mallotus japonicus (assembly GCA_949634005.1). Lineage (NCBI taxonomy): Eukaryota > Viridiplantae > Streptophyta > Magnoliopsida > Malpighiales > Euphorbiaceae > Mallotus > Mallotus japonicus. Next base: position 11,050 of record CATIWK010050151.1, on the reverse strand, counting down.
TGTGGATTTATTAAGTCTAATTAGCAGAAAGACTGGGGATTTTTTTGATGATGATGGATGAGCAATGGATTTGATTAGACTATGTTGATTTAGGAAGTTATAAATTCATCTAATTGGCAGTACTAGATTTGTCGCTATAGATGTTGACCAGTTGTATGTAATATAGAGGGGGGCAGAGCTAGAGTCTAGTAGTAGCCTAGTCCTCAACTAGCCCTCAAGTTGGTCTTGTCCACAGTCTAACTAAATGATAAAACAGAAAGTTGTGTTTGCGTTGTCCAAATACGAAGATTTCATTATATTTAAAATTGCATAATAATGCAACTATAAGTTATAACCTTTCATAATGCAATAACAATGCTCCCACCACTTGGTTCAAGTGGTGAAGGAACTCATGACCCTTGAAATTATGGGTTCAAGTTTTAGGAACGCTTTTAAATATTGAGTTACCTATCTAGAATTGATTAGGTCCCCTCACTTTCCTGGTAAAAGAAATAAAAAATAAAAAATAATGCAATAACAATACTCTATGGGAAGAAATGTATAGTTGGAGGGAGTGGGAGTGTCATAATTCATAGGCGGCTTTGGTTGATACTGCGGATTCATCTCATCATTGGGAGAGTTTAGACATTTTCCGTACTTTTTGGATGGTTCACTGATCCAAGGTTGCTTCCCAGTTCTTCAAAAGAAGAAAATCATACTTTGCTCGCAGGCATACTTGTGTACCTTAAAGCCCAGCAAACAAAAGAAAACAGTTGTCCAGGTTGATTGCAGGCCCATTTATGGGCTTAAAAGCCCAGCAGACAAAAAGTCATTTTCCGTTGCCGGAATCAAACCGGGGTCTTTCGGGTGAGAGCCGAATATCCTAACCGACTAGACTACAACGGAATTTAATGCTCTTTAACGGAGAAACAATTAAGACAAGAAAAAAGTGGGGCACTACCTCAAAAGGTTAGCAGTTCAGTCCAGTGACGAGCAAGTAGTGTAGTGTCACCCCTGGAGAGTGGGTTTAAGCAGACACCAAACACAGCTTCCAAATGGAAGGTATGAGATACATAGGCATAGGCATTACTTCGCCCAGACTAATACCATACTCACCACCTCCTCCTCCAAGAAGATTCTTCTCTAGCACCACCACCACCTCTTGCTCCGCCAGCAAATGGGCCGATCGCCTCCTCAGCGACTTTCAATTCTTCTCCACTTCCGACTCCTCCACCTCTCATCTCCACCAATCTCTTTCCTCTTCCACCGCTACCACCATCGCAGCTCCTTCCCCTCCTCGTCTCCCTCCTCCCGAACGCCACGTGTCCATCCCTCTCAATTTCTATCAGGTGTTAGGAGCCGAGACGCATTTTCTTGGAGATGGTATAAAGAGAGCCTATGCAGCTAGGATTTCTAAACCTCCTCAATCTGGTTTCAGCGAAGACACATTGATCAGTCGTAGACAGATCCTTCAAGCTGCATGTGAAACCCTAGCCAACCCTCAGTCCAGAAGAGAATACAATCAGAGCCTTGTCGAGGACGAGCTCGATACTATCATCACTGAAGTCCCATGGGACAAGGTAAATAATTTATGCTCCTTTTTGTTTAAAATGCATCATAATAGTAGTAGTAAGTAAGAGTACAATTGAGATTGATTGCAACGGGAATTGCTTCTTTTTTTTTTTTTTTTGTAGGTTCCTGGGGCTCTCTGTGTCTTGGAAGAAGTTGGAGAGACTAAGGTTGTTCTTGAAATTGGGGAGAGTTTGCTTAGAGAGAGATTACCAAAATCCTTCAAGCAAGACTTGGTCTTGGTGATGGCGCTTGCTTATGTCGAAGAGGCGAGGGACGCCATGGCATTTTCTCCCCCGGATTTTATTGGAGGCAGTGAGTTGCTCGAAATGGCATTGAAGCTCTTGCAGGTATTTCTTTCTTTCCTGTTTTTTTTATCAATCTCATGTAGTGGTTTAATTTGCCTAAGAAACAGTTACAGTTTGGAAAAAATGTTTGAACCTGGATGTTGTGGATTATGCTACTCTTATAAATAAGTACCATATGTCAATTCATCTCTTAGATAATTAATCATTTTCTTTAGACAAGGCCTTTTTGGCTTCAATGCTTTCGTTATAAAAATGTGCTTACTATTTTTTTTTTTTTAAAAAAAAAATTGGATATAGGAGGAAGGTGCCACCAGCCTTGCACCAGATTTACAAAAGCAAATTGATGAGAATTTGGAGGAGATCACGCCTCAACGTGTCTTACAACTTCTTGCCTTACCACTCGATGATGTGTACCGGATGAGACGGGCAGAGGGTCTACTTGGAGTGCGCAATATACTGTGGGCTGTTGGAAAAGGAGGAGCTTCACCTGTTGCTGGAGGATTCACTCGTGAAGATTTCATGAATGAGGCCTTCATACGCATGACATCATCCGAACAGGTAGTGCAGATCAAACTGGCTCTCTTTGCCTCATTATGCTTGATAATTTGTTTTAACATTTTCATTTTTCTTTTTTTTTATTTTTATTTTTTTCCATTTTTCAATTTCAACTATGAAAGGTTGATCTACACTTAGCCACACCAGCCAATGTTCCGCCTGACCGTGCTGAATTTTATGGAGTGGCAGTTGCTCTTGTTGCTCAAGCTTTTGTTGGTAAAAAGCCTAATCTTATCCTCAAAGCTGATAGTCTATTCCATCAACTTCAACAGACTACGGTAACGGGTCAATGGACTGCTGACTCTGCCTATAGTCCTAATCAAAACCATGAGCCTGACTATTCTTTGGCCAGGGGTCTGTGTTCCCTTCTTCTGGGTGACCTTGATGAATGTCGGATCTGGTTGGGCCTAGACAGTTATAATTCACCTTACGGAAATCCACCTATTGTGGATTTTGTGATGAAAAATTCTCAGGACGATGAAGATAATGATCTTCGTTTGCTTTGTAAACTGTTGGAGACTTGGTTGATGGAAGTGGTTCTTCCTAGATTTAGAGATACCAAAGATATACAAGTTAAGCTTGGAGACTACTATGATGATCCTACTGTTTTGAAATATTTAGAAAGTCAGGAAGGAGGTGGCCGTTCAACTTTGGCTGCTGCAGCATCCATTGTAAGGATTGGAGCTGAGGAGGCAACAGCCGTTATTGATCATGTTAAGGCTAGTGCAATTCAGGCACTGCAGAAAGTATTCCCTATAAGCCAAAATAGTACAGGACCCAAAGATGGTGACATGAATTACACTTCTCCTGCTGGAGCAGATGAAGAACATCAGGAATTACTTGATCCATATTTCAAAGGTGAAATTTCTGGAGAACACAGTCATGCTGAAGTGACTAGAGAAGCTTTGATTAGTGATGGAAAAAAGAATGCTGTTACGGTGTTCATGTGCACTGGTGTGGCAATTGGACTAATTACGTTTTTTGGCGTAAAGTGTTTGCCTTCTCGGACACGCTCCTCCATTCAGCGTAATGAGACAGCTCCAGCAATGGCCTCTAACACTATCAATGTGGGTACGATTTATTGACACATTTGCAACAGTTAAATATTTAGGATATGGTATGTAAATATTGTTTTGATCATTCAGCTCAACCTAGGTCATTTGCTCTCACAATTGGTAGGATGTCAACTCATTGTGTTCTTGAAGTATTCCTGCTAGAATGTCTTATATAACTGTAAGAGAGTCTTTTTCCTGACACCTTTGAAGTGTTCCCACTGCTGTGGTGGCTTCTCTGTCGTATAAGAAGCATATCATTAGGTCATGCATTCTGAATTGACATATTCCCTTGGATTTTCATACTTAAAGTATTATATTTTATAATTATGATTGTCTAAACATGAGCCTTTTTAGTTCATTTTTACTGATACATAAAATCATTTGACTTTTGCAGTGAAAGTGTGCTCAAAATCATATGCTTTTAGGAGTAGATATAGCATTAGTGTGTTGATGTTAAGCACTTTGGTGATCTAATTTGTTATGCCACATGGTTGTAGAAAGAAACTAGTGTTTGCTTCCAATTAAAATTCTTTTTCCTCTTAATAATCATCTCTAATTTGGATCCAACTGTACAGGATTCACATTAGATGATAAATTTATCAAGGACTTGCCCAGAATGGATGCAAGATTTGCAGAGGGTATAGTTCGCAAGTGGCAGAACATTAAATCTTTGGCTTTTGGATCAGATCACTCTTTAGGGAAATTGCAAGAGGTAAAACAATATTTGGTTTAAAGGTTGTTTTTTTTTTCCTTTTTTCTGGAAAACTGTTTTCGAGCTTCTGACCCTGATAATAACTTGCAGGTTTTGGATGGTCAGATGTTGAAAACATGGACAGACCGTGCAGCTGAAATAGCACAACTTGGTTGGGTATATGATTATAATCTATTGGACCTTAGCATTGACAGCGTGATTGTCTCTCTAGATGGAAAACATGCTGTAGTGGAAGCAACTATAAAAGAGTCAGCAAGCTTAGTTGATGCAATTCACCCAGAGAACAATGCCTCAAACATCACAAATTACACAACAAGATATGAGATGTCATGTTCAGATTCAGGATGGAAAATCATTGAAGGAGCAATAATGAAGTAAACAAAGCAATCATTATATTGTAAATGCCATCTCTCTTTTTTCTTAAGGTTTCAGTAACTTCATCGTGAGACAACTTTTCCTCAAAAGGTGCTGTATGTAAATTTTTTTCTTCTTAGTTGTGCTACCTATCCAGCAATAACAAAATCTCCAGGGTTATGACCACTGGCTACAATGCTAAAATAAAATGCTACTTCCTCTGAGCCTGTCTTCCACCTGCTACTCAGGTGACTTCACACATTTTGTACCTTTCTAGATTTTGTACTTGATATTGCCTAGATGATCACAAATTTCCTTTTGCAGCTTATTTGCTAGCCTTCGAGGATGAGCATTAGTATGCAGAGAATAGAATGATTTCTAACTTTGTTCCAAAAAAAAACAGTGATTTTTAACATGCTTCTTTTATCTGTGGAACAATGAATATGTAGGTGGAAACTTGCATGCTCTATCTTACATTACTATTTACCAAAATGAGTTGCGGTAGGCATAAAAGTTGGTTTTGAATTTGTAGTCAACTCCATTCAAAGCTGCAAATATTATATCCAAGTCACCGTGCCTGGGACAAAATTCGATATTTTAACCAAGGAAATTATTAGTATTTGAAAAAAAAAAAAAAAAAAAAAGCAAAATTCGATATTTTTTTAACAAAGAAAATTTTGAGTATTTGAAAAAAAAAGGTCTGCGTGTCTGAAAACTCTAGACATTTATCAAAGGCTACAGTGACTACCAATTAGGTAATAGTATAATTTTGATCCAAACAAAGGTAAAAATGCACTGAGATCCTTTAGCTTCCATGTACATTTCGTGCAGTGTTTAACTTAAAAATGTACACAAAATAAAAGAATATACAATTTATGACTCAAGCAGCAGAATCAATGAATAGAAAATCCGCAGGTATATTCCCTGCGTTCAATTTTAAAGAAACTTTTTTACAACGCAAACAAGTTTATAATAGTGAAAGTGAAGACATGTTGTCTCTCCAGCTGGAAGATTTCTGAGTTGATGATGGCGTTAAAAAACTGAGTCCAAACATCTCTTTGGGTGCAAACCGTGGCTCTACAAATCCAATCAACTTGGCAACAAGCATAGAGCTTTCCCTCATATGTTGCATGTCTTTTGTGTCTGTCCATAAACGGCGTACCAATTGTAGACTCCTCTGCTTTGTGTTCAGGTCAATACCCCACCTTACGTAAAGTTCCTCTCTTTCCCTTCTCGTGTACCTTTTTGGTAATTGCCTTGCCAAATACTCCCTTTCACGATCGAGAGACTTCAAACTATTATCAACAAACAAGATGATCAATTTTCTCTTGCACTTGCACAGTAAGTAATTAGTAACACAAGCACTAAAATGTTTTGCATTGGAATGATAAATTGCTTTCACTCGGTACACTCGGGGAATGTGCTGTTATTCAGCATTTGCATGTAGAATTGTTGCTTGTGTGATTGCAAGTGATAGAATAGAATAATAGAAACACTACCTTGAGTTTAGTGAGACGATCTGGGTATCTATCAGTGTGTTTGTTCCACGGGTAGATGTGTCCTTCATAAAGTACAATCTTCTAAGTTCCACCTCCAAATACACATTATCTGAAGGATCGCCTTTGAAAAGCAAGAAGAAATAGCTTCTATGAACCAATGGAACGTTGCATCTGGCCCATAATTCAATTATCTTTCTCCGGTATCTTTCAAATTTGAGCGTCGAATTAGCACGGTGCTGCCTAGTGCTATTGCCTCTCCCAACATCTCTCCATGACTCACCAATCCTACTTGATGCTGCCAGAACCTACAAATACCCACGTTGTATATAAATGAAATTGAGAGCATAACTTGACAAATCATCAGAACACAGATAACAACACAAGAACAAAACTCCTTGCAAGGCGGCGGATGGTTGGTTTCTCACCTGAATATCGCGAATTTCCACCTCGGACTGAGGTCTCACAACTGTATTCGCTGCTGCTGCAACGTCAAGGACAGTGGCAGTATCATCCTTGTCTATATTTGCCTCTTTGATAATCTCTTTTGTCGAAGCATTACTTGTAGAATTTTGAGAATCTTCCCTAGATATTTTTCCGGTTTTTCCATCACCATCTAATTCAATAAGCTCTTCAGATGAAACAGGTAGTGTGTTCTCATTTTCTTCTTCCTTTTCATACCAAAAAGCAGATGGAATAGTCATAAAAACTACTCTCCTACTTTTGCTTCTTGACCATGTGAAGGCTTTAGAGCTGAAAGCATCTGCTTCATTGGAAGGAGATTGTTCTAAACGGCTGATGGTCTCATGCAATTCCTGAATTTTTTGCTTCAGAGCGTCATAAGAGTTGTCTGAATTGTCATGACTCAACTCTCTATCCCCTCCCTCCATAAAAGGCAATTCATCCTCATTCATCTCCTCTGTTGTGGCCAATTTTCCTTCTCTTTTGTGAGAAGCTGATAACACGCCATCTGCTACTTTCCTGTTCATACTGGTTTCATCAGTTTCAATGCATCGAACCTCTTTGCAGACATCTTCGTTACTTTTCTGAGAATTACTTTCCCAATATTGACATGGGTCAAAGCCAGAAAAATTTGGAGTACGGTTATCCAGTAGAAAACTATCTCGAGGATCCGGAATCTGTTGCGTTTGCCTGGTATGAGTAAGCACTTTGCGCTCATCAACATCCATAACTGTGGCAAGACCTGCATTTGGGCAAAGAGAATTGATGATTTCTGGCGAATTTGATGCTGAATTTTCATCTATTCTCGAAAGTCGATTGTCCCCAACTAGTCTCAGCAAACCGTCAATATGAGATTGAGCAAGATCACGCTGCCAAGTCAATTTTTTAATCTCTTTATCCATCTGCGATATTGTCATTCAAGAAAATACAGCGTGAAAAAACTTCAAGAAAGATTTACATGCAACATTTTAACCAGATTATTCAATAAAAAGCAATCATCATGCAGTCATGAAAGGGATGATTAATGCTTTTACAATATCAAAGCAATTGGCAGTTGCCTTCATTATACCCGCAGTGACAATGCCAATAGATGTGTTAAAAAGAGACGAAATAATTAATTGTTCCATGAATGCAAATTGCTTCTTTTCTTAAGAAAAATAGCAGGAGCATTCACCTTTTCAATGAGAAGATCTTTCTCTCTCAGTAATGCAGCAGCATCACCAGCGACAGAAATTGATCCCGTGGTCTTTAACCGACTCTCCAACCTAGTAAGCTCTTTCCGCAATTGCTTTACCAACGCCTTATCTGACATCACTACGTTGACCTGGGCATTAGTAGTCACCTCATTAGCACAACTTGCAAACAAGAGGGTGTTTCTTGATTGCTCGCCATGACTCCTTGAAGGGCTTATTGTGCAGATGATGGCGGTTCTGGCATTGCCTCCTAAGGAGTTCTGCAATATGCGTGTCAGCTTAGAGTCTCTGTAAGGTATGTGTCCATTTCTTCCCTTGCTGCATCATTCATGGCCGCAAGGTATGTCATAACTCATATCTAACAGTCAAATTGAAGTATGACAACTTATAACTGGCGCATGAAAATATTACCCCACCTCAATTTGCGGATTACAGTTCCCAGGGTCAGTAAGCTACGATTTATATGGGAACCCTCTTTTAATCTTGCTCCACCTGCTAATGTCAGAGAAGCACGCTCGCTCCCCGCAAGATCCACAAAATTCTGAACAAAACCAACGTAAGTTTTCCTTGTGGCCATTTCAAGAAAAGCTGTCCTATCAGAGTCACTAAATAAGGAGTTTTTAGTTTATTACTGAAGGAAAGGGCGGTTACTTCATACCACAGTAGAAATGAGAACGCTTGAACTTCCAACACCTGAATACTCACGGGAAGAGCTTTCGATTGTCTGGATATTGAAACCACAATTTGATAGCCAAACAGAAAAAAGGTAACAAATAAGAGCATGCACAAATATTGGAGTGGGTAGTGAGCAACATTAGCTATGGCAGGAAGCAAGAAGTATACCAGTCTGATAATTTGATGAGATCTGGAGCTGTTCTCATTCACAGAGGTCTCTCCTATTTGCCTTTGAGCTGCAAGAATTCAACACAAAGCTAAGGATAAAGTCTCATTTCAGGAAAAAGAAACACAACATAATATTGCCTCGATGACCATTACTTACCTTCACAAATGGACAAGAGCTCCTGCAGGTGACTCCAATCTATTAGCTTCTCCTCTATAAGCTTCTCGACAACGGTCCCTTTCTGTTAATTTTTGCAAATTTCAGAAAATATCGCAGGAGGATGAAATTTTTCTAGAAAAAGTAAGGTCATAATATTCACCTCTGGATCATCTAGGACTCTAAGAGGAGTAATATCTGAGCTAAGGAGGTCTCTAACAGCTTCATTGTAAATCTCTAAGGCAGAGAATTTCAACACGAATTCTCTTTCTTTATGCTGAGAATTTAAAAATTACAGTGATACATATTAACAAAGAAGAAAACTCACTTAAATTTTACAGTCTGACCAAAAAAAAAAAAATTACCTTCCCCATATACTCATACATATCTGCAACTGCATATTCAGTAATTCCACTCATTGTATAGGTCTTTCCACTGCTTGTTTGCCCATATGCAAAAATAGTAGCTGCATATGAAATCACAATTTGCCAGGTTTAACAACAAAATCACCAAAAACAATTAAATTAAAACAAGAAGAAAAATATTACTCACAGTTAATGCCACTAACTGCTGCAAGCACAATTTCTTTGGCTCCTTCCTCATATACCTGCTTTGTAGTGCATTCGCTCCCGAATACTCTGTCTATACAAAATAAATTTTTTTTTTTTATCAAACATTGTGAAATTCAGAGCAGAATATTTGAGGGAAAAAAAAAGTCGAAGTTTGGCGTAAAAAATGAAATTAATTACCAAATGTATAAGCAGTAGGAACCATGGAGGTATCAGGCATGTTACTCTTGAAAATAATGGTGTTATTGTTAATACATTCCCAATCGCAAACGTCATTTCTCGTAATTTCTCTCTCGTTCAGAGGTCTCAATCTTATCGATACAAAAATTTTCTCTTCATCACCAGTTGTCGATCCTTGTATATCTCCTAATATCATCTCCTCTGCTCCTATTGATGATCCCATGCTTATCGTCTCCTGGTCTCTTCCTCTTACGCTCATTATTTTGAGAAAGATTCAAATATACATCCTTGAAATTCAGCCAAAAAGACAAGATTAAAACTGCCGCCTCCGGTGAATTCAAACATTCAGATAAGTTTTGGCTAAAACCGTTTTCTGTTTTATTGATCTGTATTGCTCTTTCTCTCCATCCCTTTTTTTTTTTTCTCTTCGAAACGAAAAGAAAAAGAAAGAGAAGAAGAGAATGTATGGCGTAAACAATACTTCTCTACCTCTTTCTCCCTGGTTTTCTCTGTTGCTCGAATTCTTGACAGGGACGAACTAAAAATAAAACTTGTACAGCTAAAAATAATCAGATACAAACTCACCGTTTCAGCCTCCACGATTTTCCCGCGCATTTATGCCTCTCCTCCTCTTTTTTGTATGGTAATTTTGTCTTATTATAAGACAAGCGCAACAAAGAAAATAAGGTCCAAAACTAGAATTTCAATGAAAACAGCCCATGAAGCCCATCAGCCCAATTTAATCTCTCGCTTTACATTAAAAACCAGCTGGCAAAGCATCCATCCATCTTTCTTTTATGTATTTGTTTTTTGGAAAAACCCATAAGTTGGCCCCTGAACTTTCATGTTTTTTTCTATTGAGCCCTTAAACATTTATTTCCTATAAGATTGAACCCTTATCTAACAGCACTAACCAGATTGAAGGAGACTCACGTTAATTGCAGCTGACTTGGAGAGAGAAAAATTAAATAAGAAGCTGATTGGGATTAATTAGATGATCAATTGGGGTTTAGGTTTTAACTTTGAATTTCCCCAATTCTATTGTCAATTGTAGCCGCAGTAAACATCCCTTTCAACTTTTAATCCATTTTCATCTTCTTTTAATCCCTTTTTTCATCAACTTCTAATCCCTTTTTTTTTTTTTTGAACAGATAATCCCATTTTCATCTTCTTTTAATCCCTTTTTCATCTTCTTTGCTATTGCATGTGTCATAAAGTGACATAAAACCCTAATGTATTGACATTGTGAGAATCTTTCAGCAACATTGAAAGGTATGCAAACCTTTAGTTTTGTTGTCTTTTGGCTAATATAATATTAATGTTTTCAGACTTTTGTGTATGTGTGTTACTTTTCTCTGTAACATATATGCTTTGTCTTTCGGTAAAATGTCGAGTTTGTGGTCACCTGGAGGTTGTGGTAACAAATGTCAATTGGTAGTTGTATAATGAAATTTGTTATGTGATTTGTTTGTTTCCTTTTTTTTTTTTTCAATATGTTGCTCAATACATACTTTAAATTAAAATAAATAAGTAAGAATCTTCCTTAATCTTAATTAAAATAAATATATAAAATATTATTATAAAATCATATGACTGCTTAGAACTGAGGTGCTTCATATTA
>CATIWK010050119.1:0-11713 GCA_949634005.1 Mallotus japonicus | reverse complement strand
TAACTTAGCCGGAAAGTACGCCGATTGGTGTTGTCCAGAGGTTAGTTAATTAATTTTCGTTTTCTTCTTAGTGAAACCGCCGTTACAAACATCTGTATCTCTTTGTCTCTCTTTATGTTTGTTTTTGGTCCAATTTGGTTCTTTTTTCTTTCATGATAACCATTATCACGTTCTGTTTTTATGTTTTTTTTTTTTTTAGGTCTATTTTTATGTGCTTGTGAGAATTAAAAGAAGAGAAGAGAAGTTGCTTTGTAACCTTTAACATGAGGCTCTCATTGTTCAACCAGCCTAAATCCTACCCACCTCTCTCATGCTCACTGAATATTTGCATAAATTAATTTGCATGATCAGTATTATTACAACAACAACAACAACAACAACAATAGGGAGCAGAGGGCTAATGCTTGTGAAAATTACACAGATAAGTGAAATAGTAGATGATGAAAGCAATAGCAATCTGTAATTGAAAATAAAGAAAAGGGAGCAGAGGGCTCTTCTTTGGCTTCTTGGCACTAGCAACTGTGTTGGTCATTAATTTAATTAATTCACATACAATTATTGTTGTTGTGAAATGTGAAATGCTTGCTTTTGCTATTTTTTTTCGCTGAAATTGTTCAGGCAATCATGACGAGAAAAAGGCCCTGTCTTCTGCTTGTTGTTGCTGTTGTTTTGTTCTGATTTAGTTTGCTACTACTGTTTTGTTCTGATTTAGTTTGCTGATGTTTTTTCATTTTGTTTATGCGAAATGGAGTTTATGGAAAATTTTCATACCTGAAACCTTCAAAACACTTTTTTTGCAGTGTCCACTAGCTTTGGAATAACACAAATACTTAAATTTTTATTGCGGCAGAGGTTGCTACTAAGATTAGCTTCTTGCAGTGTCTATACACTTTATTTTTCTTTTGTTTTATTGAAATGAATAGATTGTTGAGGTCTTAAATCTGATTTTGATTAGAGAAAAGGGTTATGCAAGAAAACTTACATATTCTAAAAGGCTCAAGTTTTCTTCCAAACCATACATACATTCTTCTTAGCACTTATAATTTGCAATAGCAGGCCTCCAAAGCTATAAACATCTAATTTAGTTGAATATAAGCCTTTCTTAACATATTCTGGTGGAACAAAGCCTCTGCATTGCAAAATTTAATGAAATTTTGCGAAAAAATCCAGGATTACTGCAGCTTGAAAAGCTGAATGCCTGAAGCCAAGACATATTCTGATATATATATTCTTAGCAAAGTAGTTCAAAAAATATAACAGACAAATTTACTTTACAAACAAGACCATATCCACCTTCCCTAAGCTTATTTTCAATTGAAAAACTGTCTGTAGGTTATTCAATGTCAACCAAACTATAAGCTGTCAGATTAGGAGAATTAGCATATAGTTTAGCTTATATCCAGGTCTGATTGGTGAGAAATTGCCTATTTTGCTTTGAACTTAATCCATAGACAGTATAATAATTTTCATTAGACAGAATGGCAAACCAGAGAACTTGAGCTTTTTAGAATATTTAAGTTTTCTTGAATAACCCTTTTTCTAATCAAAATCAGATTTAGTTTACTGCTGTTGTTTCATTTTTTCGTTTTTGTTTCATTTTATTAATGCAAAATGGAGTTTATGGGAAATTTTATACCTGAAACCTTTATAACACTTTTTTGCAGTGTCCACTAGCTTTGGAAGAACAGAAATACTTAAGGATAAAGTTTTATTGTTGCTAAGGTTGCTACTGAGGTTAGCTTCTTCTTGAATTACTTTTACTATCTAAAACTTGCGAGTATTATTAAACTGAAACATATTTCAATTAAATAGGACCTAATGAAAATTTAAATGTGAAATATAAAGTATGCTTTATGTGTTATTTTGATAGCACTAGGAACATGAGATTGGATCGTGAATGGATGTATTGTAGGCTTAAAGATGGCCTTTTGAACAATGAATTCATGGATGGCATAGACAAGTTTATTGACTTTGCTTGTAGTCATCCAGAATGTATGGATGGTGACAAGATCAAGTGTCCATGTAATTTTCGAAAGTGCCAAAATCGTAGTTTTCATGATATCAACACGGTTAAATTTAATTTGCAAAAATATGGATTCATATATGATTATCATGACTGGATTCTACATGGGGAAACTAGTGTCACACTAAATGTGAATCAAAATGTTCATAATCTATCACAAGAGTGTGGGGTCGAGACTGCGGCAACATCTAATGCATATCATGCAATGGAAATGGATGTTGCTGGCCCTGATTTTAATCCCGATCACATGGAGGAATCTCCGAACCCTACGGCTAAGTTATTGTATGACATGCTCACTGATGCAAATCAATCAAAAAACTGGTACAATTTTTTGAAATTTCTCTGAAAAAAATTTCAACATTTTCTTTGTGAACAGATTGAGTTGGACTGAGATCTATCTATAATTGGGCCCAACTATTGTTTCACCTCTGGCTCGGCCCATTTATACCTTAATGTTATTTCGCGCTATTCCATTTCAGGGCCATGTTTTTAAATCTGGAAGATGCGGGCTTCTGAGGATTCACTTTAGGACCCAGTGATGCTTGTTTTCGTTGTTTAAGGCAAGCGTATGATGATCCTGATCCATTTGTCTTGACGACTTGTCGTACATTATATAAACGACAGTTGGAATCCTGCCGTATGTCCAAGTAGTCTTTTAGATCTCAAACGAACGGTATCAGCAGTGGAGGAGCAGGACAAGACGAAGAAGAAGAAGATGCAACAGAGAAAATCAGGGAGGCCATCTGGAACGGATGGCTATGATTTCTCGTATCGGATGGTCGTTGATTCCCGTAATTTGTTCTCCTCTTCTTCCTTCCGTTCCTTTCTGATCAAAATGAAATTAGGGCAATTCAATTTCCTGTTATTCTACAATTGTTGTATTGCTGCTGTGGCTTATTTTAAAAATTTCAGGTTACATGAAAGTAGCTAAAGGAAAGTCTCGTCTCTACACATTGATTTTGTCTCAGGTACGTTCTTTGTATTATCAGCAATCAGCAATGATTTCACTTCATAAATACTCAGCGAGATGTGGATTTGAGTGCAGGCAGTGATTCAATTGATTGGACTAGTGTGCATTGGATTATCAATATCAAGCGACAAGGATCTGAACAGGCTTGCCGTTTCTGCTCCTGTGATTACGTTGCTTTCACTTCTGATTGGGGAATTAGGTTAATTCTTGTTCTTTTTTGTTGGGTGTTTAGTTTTTAATTTCATGCTTCTTTCAATGCTAGTAGTTGATAATTTATTGCATTACATGTTGAAGGCCGAAGACGTAGTAGAGTCAGTTTCCTGAGAGTTTATATCATCACATCATCTATTTCAGCTCTACTCTCTATATTTTGTGTTACTACCAGCAATTCTACTTTAGAGGTATGCTTGGTTTGATATTGATTTATCTTGATTTTCAGTAGCTTCAGTAATACAATGCTTGCTTACTTGTGCACCATGTCCATACTTTTTTACAACTCCAAATTGTATTGCCATTGTCAATGCCTAGCTAGCAAACAAGTTCATGCACTTGCTTTCAACTTCCATCAAAATTTTACATTAGCTATATGGATTTACTGGGTAGGTTATTCAGAACCCGAGTCACTGGGAGAAAAAGAAATTCGAACTTGTTGAAACTCTTCTTCTTCTACTTGGTAAGTTACGCCTACCTTATCTTATGAGTGTGCTTGCTTGGGCATTATATTTTTAGTACTTTCTTAATTTTGTTGTTTTTTGTAGGATCATTATTGCAAATATTTACTATCAGTACAGTGATCTCTCTAATTGGTAATATGTCTCCTCCCAAGAAGGCTTCTTAACATAACATCAACTTTGCTACCTTGGTTAGAGGGTGAGAGAATAGTTTTGCCTTCTTTTGCTGTTTTAATCACTTTGCATTGGAAATTTTATAGGTTAAGGATGAGTTTGGCTTTCTAAACAGCAAAATGAAAATATTATCTTCAACCATGAGGCATTTGATGTCTTAAAAATTTTTTGTTGTCGTACTGAGAATGGACAAACATTGACTTGTTAAAATGAAAGCTTTTACTTTGTCATTTTTCTTTGTTCTTTTGAAATGCTGTTGAAAGGAATAACTGCAGTTTGTTTTGTATTCCCAACTAAGATTTTAAAATTACATTTTACGTCTCTTCATGTAGGTCTAGATGATGAAATGCAGATGATACTTGTTAACTACTATAATAAAAGCCTAGGCTTTATTCAGCTACTAATTGACTAATTGTTACCTTCTAGCCTTTCAGTTCAATATTTGTTAAAAGTGCAGTTGAGAATTTTCTCTTCCAGTTAGTGGGTTGGAATAATACATTTTCTCCTCCTGTACTGCATGTTCTTTTGAGTTAATAAATTTACTGTAAAGAAAGAATATGCTCCTTGATCTTAACCATGATGGCAAGACTGAGTACTAACTGTAATCAGAACTGTTTCTGTGAAAGTTTGTTATTGAACATGATAAAATTGGTTTTGGGGGAAAGTTTGCTTGCATGACATAAGAATGTAAGAAAGAGAAATGTATTAGTGCAATCTGATGTATGATATGAATTCTCTTGCATTTTATGACTTGGAATCGACTGTTGTTTTGACAATGGAGGTACCTTCCTCATTCTTATTGGAATTTGGAATGGAGGCTCCTTTGCATCTTATCAATTCTGCTCAAATTGTTCCACCATAACCAAAAGAACTGCCAATCTATTTCGGGCTAAGGCTGTAGGAGAATTCGCAAAGCCTTTGCCGTCTGATATGCATAAAATAATGTGAGCTGGTGATACCTGGAGTTATTATTCCTTTCACCTAATTCTTCTTCTGTATTTCATTCACAAAACAGAGGGGAAAAATCGTAGGTATACTGTCAATGTCCTTGGCCAAGCCAGCCCACATGGATTACAGGCAAGGCATACATCAGCTGCTGAAGCTGGTAGAAGGACCTATTGTTGCAATCCCCCTTTTTGATAGTGGCTACATAAAAAGTTAAAAAAAAACTAATATATCTTTTAGAATTTGTGATCCAACGAGGGGGTTGGAAATGTTAACATGATAATATCGTCCAACGGTCATTGATGTTCTCATCCAATGAGCAGTTGCGTATATTAGGACGGATGACCTTTGCTTTTAATATGCAGGGTCGCCCGACACAGATCTTGACAGCGGCTAAGGAAAAAAAAAAAAATATCATAAAATAAATGGAAAGGAAAACTGAAAGCTAAATAGTACCTAGCAACTGGAGGATTTTGCATTAGAATTTGAAGTTTCAGCTTAGCATTTTAATCTCGGAATTAGAGGATCATAAAAGATTTGGCTGGCATTTATTTTTTGGTACATAATTTGAGAAGCAATGGAGAATAGTGGAGAGGCCTTGGATTTTGGCAAAAACATGTACATTTTCTCCTTCCATCATGCCCATACTTTTCTGTCCACTTTCATCATTTTTTTTTGAACTGAGAAGGGAGATTAAATCCTTAGGGTTGTTTGTTTTTTTTTTGTCAATTGTTCAATCTTTCAGCCACTTTGATCATATTTAATGCTAGTACAAATTCATTTTGTCGTCTTTTTTTTAATCTTCAGACATGTTGATTGTGTTTATTTGTAAATTGCCCTCTCTGTCTTTCCAAATTATCGACTCTACCTTAATTGAACCCCGGAAGTATGCTGCCACATTCATCCTTACGGAGATATGGCCATATATATCAAAGCAAAGCAACACGTAACCCAGCACAAGAACTGGTAACTTACTAGTTACTACATATATTGCAAACAGTTGACCATATTTTAGCCTCATCACTTAAATTCATAACTATCAATCTCAATTCTAACCATGAAGAGAGGCATAATCGTTTATCAAGGCTAAGGCATTGCTTCAGTTCCCTATTCATCGTGCTCCCTGCGAACCCATCACTGCAAGTGCTCTCCCATGTTTGTACGTCATTAATCATGAGATCAAAGTTGGAAACTTTAGCCTGGCCCAATTCATCAATGGATTTTCTGAGCTTATCTACTGAGTCAGTTAACTCCTCCATGCAATCTTTGCATAGCTGCTACTTTTCTAGGTTGAATTCCATGGCTGTGAGTGTGTTTTTGCATCATGGTCGAAGTTGATTTAGCAGATGCCAATTTTACATTAAGGGCTGCATTGGCCAAGAGCTTGGGGCTGGTTTGGATTTTGCTCGCATGAACTGAGAGAGAAGTATAGCAAAGTCTTGGATATGTAGTTGTACTGCAAGATGTTTTTATGAACTTGGTGCTGGTTATTTGTAGGGGTGTAATAGAGCCGAGCTTTGCTTAGTTCAGGTTTGGTTCGTTTATACTCGAGTCGAGTTTACTATGTCATTTGGTGATTACGAGCTGTTCGCGAGTTTAAACGAGTATACACGAGCCTAAATAAATTTTTAAAAAATATAAATTATAAATTAAAATTATACATTAAAAATTTGAAAATAAATTATATTATATTTTATAAAAATTATGATTTTATTCTAATAATATATTTTTTAAAATATTTTTATAATAAAAATTTATATATTACATATTTAAAATCAAATTATTAAACATTAAAATTACGAGCTGGCTCGCGAGTTTATATTTGAGTTTGTTCGCGAATTTCATGAACCGAGTGTTATTTTGTTTGAGCTCGGTTCGTATATTAAACAAGTTTCAATATACGAGGTCTAACAAGTTTCTATCGAGTCAAATACTAAGCTGCTAGCGAGCAACTCGACTCGTTTACACCCCTAATTATTTGAGTGAGGTTTCTAGCAGTTGACCTAGAGTTCAAGTGGAAACTAATGGCAAGAAGAATCAGAAGAAAACAGATTTAGAGGAGGACACAATGGCCATGTAATGTCCTCCTCCAAATATCAAGACTTGATATTTTTAACAAAATATAGTATTTAGAGGAGAACATTACATGGCTATTGTGTCCTCCTTTAAATCTATTTCTAGTCTTGATATGTTTTAAATATTTAATCATGTTTTTTATTGAAAAAAGTGATACTCTTAATGACTCCAAGAACCAGACAAAAATTTGTACATGATTTTCTTTTCTATATTCAACCAAAATTATAAAACTAAGTCAATATCCATATCTTGTTTGGATTAAACTATGTGCAAGCACTTAGCTAGATTGAATTATTCCAAAATCAAAATCATGTCAATTGTGGCATGAACTAATTCTTATCATAATGGGGTTTATTATACCAATGGTACCTTAATTTTGCCACATATTTTATTTTGGTACCAAATTTTTAATTTTTTTCTTTTCAGTTACTAAAGTTCTATTTTTGTTTCAAGTTCAAGTACCTCGAACATATTTGATTAAATTTAGCATACGTGACAGCAGAAATAAGTATATTCTTAGTATTTTCACTGCGTAAGCATCCCAGTAAGCTACATAATCATCTTGTGGATCCTAAAAAATAAAATTACTAAAGAGAACAAAATTGAAAATGAGAAAATAAAATTATTTTCTAGTGTTCACAAAATGATTACGTTGCTTAATAGGATGCTTACATGGCGAATATACTAAGAATATGCTTATTCCAGCTGCCACATATGCTAAATTTGATAGAATATGTTCAAGATACTTTAATCTGAAACAAAAATAAAACTTTAGTAACTGAAAAGAAAAAAATTAAGAATCTGGTACTAAAATGAAATATATGGCAAAGTTAAGGTATCATTGGTGCAATAAATCCATCATGATGCCTTTCCTTTTCTTAATTACAATAATTGTATTCTAGAAATAATGAGCTACCACTTGCAAAGCTATCAAATACAATTCCTCTAACATAAATCAATTTCAAAATTGATTAAAATTCACCAAAGTTTTGTTTCAAATCCTAGAATAGTTCAAGATCTTTCATTATTCTATATTCCAAATGATTCAATCTCTCAAAGAACTACAGCATATAACTAGTCACCTAGAAGTAAAATGTAATTCATTTCTTGCAGGTCTAACCAAGCAAATAGAGTACTGCATTCTATATAATCCTAAAATCAAACCTTACAAAATTTAACATAGAAATGAAGGGAAGAAAAAAAAAATCAAACCAGCTAATCTTTTTAAAGATAAACTAAATAGCATAACTTAGCAACATTTATACGTATATATACCCACTAGCAAATTTGTACCCATTAGCAATATATATATATGATTTAATTTTTTACTTAAATAATATTAACATTAATATTCTAATTTAAATGTTAAATTATTATAATGTGATTATGTATTTTTAAATTTAATTAGCGATTATAATAGACTATTTTAATTTTAAGATATAATTTTATGTTTATTTAGTAAATTTATTTTAGTTCTATTCATATATTATATTTTAATTTTAAAAATATGTGGATGTATTTATAAAAGTATAGTAAAATATGCATGTTATTTTTTAAATATATTCATATATTAAATTTTATTATAAATAAATACATGGGCGTATATGGTAAATATTGAATAAAATATGAGTGTAATATATAAAATATATAAATAATATAATATTAGTAATGGATAGGAATATGTGAAGAATATTCTTTTGGAGTTGAAAATGAAGTAATGGGCTGGAGTAAATTTACTATAGCAGCTGCAATTTTGAGTAAAATTTACTATATTTTGAAGTTAAGGGTTGGAGATGGCCTAATTTCTGCTTTATGTCTCTAATTAACCAAAACGTCTAAGTTATTGCCAAAACAAAGTAGAACTGTATCTGATCATACCAAAGCAAAAAAAGAAAAGAAAAGAGAGAGCTAGTGAAACAAAGGAAACAAATGAAAAATCATTTGACTCATTTTGAAATCAAACAAAAAACAAAACCAAATTAGACAGAAAGAGACTTCAATACTTTATAGACGAAGCCATTAGAAGTTGCCTTCGTTTACTGTTAGAAACAATAAATTGATGGACGAACCTGTTAGATGGACCGTGGATGGGTGGCAATGGGCGGAGGTGAATTAACGGGGTCACTACTAAAAATTGAATTTTAGTGACATAAATTTTTAATGAAAATTTCCATCACAAAATTGTGAAAACTTTGTAATAGAATAGTGACTGAAATTAGAATTAATGATGGACATTTGTGATGGAATTGATTTTCATTAGAAAAATCATTCAAAAATGATTTGAGGAAAAAGTAGTTGATTTTGTGACGGATTTGTAAAGGATTTGTGACGACAATTGTGACGGATTTATGACAGAAACAAAATCCATTATTAAAATGTCACGGGAAGTTGGTGCAAAAATTTTATGACAGATTTGAGATTGCTTTGTGACGAAAATTTGTGACGAACAAACAATCTATCACTAAATAAAGTACTAAGTAAATGACTTCATTAAAAATAATTTATGACAGATGACATTTCTATTACAATTTAGTGACGGATGTGAAAATTTGTCATAATTTAGTAATGGATGTGAAATCTGTCCCTAAATAGTGATAGAAATGTCATCCATCACTATGTTGTGTAAAAAATACATAGCAAAAATTAGTGATAGAAATTTAATTCCGTCACAAAATAGTGACGTAAATTTAATTCCGTCACACAATAATGATGGATACTTACATCCGTCACAAATTTTATCATTTTTATTATATTATATGTATTTTTATTATTTTTATTATCCTTCCTTGATAAATTTGTTATTTTTATCATAAAGTTCACATTTTTATGGTAATAATAATATTTTTATCATTTTTATTATTTGGCTTGCATTTTTATTATTTTATTTGCACTTTTATTGTTTTTGTTATTTTTATCTCTCTTTTGATAAATTTACTATTTTTATCATAAAGTTCACATTTTTATGGTGAAAATAGTATTTTTATCATTTTTATTATCCATATGCTTTTTCAATATTTTTATTATCTTTTTTTATATAAATTTGTTATTTTTATCATAAAGATCATATTTTTATGATAAAAATAACATTTTTATCACTTTATTTAGACTTTCATTATTTTTATTATATTGATTGCATTTTTATCAATTTTGTCAATTTTATTTTCATTCTTTGATAAATTTTCTATTTTTATTATAAAGTCCACGTTTTTATGGTAAAAATAGCATTTTTATCACTTTTATTATTTTGATTGCATTTTACTACTTTTGCTATTCCCGAATTGCATTTTCATTTTTTTTATTTTTATTATTTCAATTGCATTCTTATTACTTTTATCATTCTTGCCATTAAAATTTTTATTTTAATTCCCTCATATTTTCCTTATCATAAAATTCTATTTTCATCATAAAAATGGCAACTTTGTACCAAAATACCCAAATCTTAAATTCTTGCATCATGCATCCCCATTAGCATCCTTGTTTGCCTATTTGTTTAATTATTTTTGTTATTTTAATTATGAATGAAACGAATATAAAAATTCCTCTAAATGTGATGTGTGCTTGCATGTGTGTGAAAGCTAACCTTTGTTTTGCAAGATTATTAGAATAGGAATTTCCTTTTATTTTCCAATTTTGATGTAATTAATAGAATAGGGAATTTCTAAGGCAATGTAATCCGTAATCCTGATTTCCCCTTTTATTTTCTATTTTGGATGTATTTATTAGAATATGTTTTTTCCGAGGGTTATAATCCCTAATCCCTTTTCCCTTTTCTTTTTATTTCGTTTATTTGTGTGTTTGTTTTGTCGTATTATTTCTTGCATGCTCGTGTGCTACGTGATACTTGCCTACATGTTTGCATGGTTGTCTATTTGGTTGATGGATGTTAGTTTATTTGTTTATTTTGTGATGTATGCTCATCAAATCCACTTATCCGGAGTTTCACTTTCCAATTCAAATTGACTAACAATCAAGTGTGGTGAAAGCATCATTAAACCGAAACTAGGGTGAAGGAATGAATGATTAAGTAATGTACAATAAGATACAGGATAAATAACTCCTACCCCCCGAACCCGGAATCTCTGGCTAGGAAAGTGAGTTCTTAATTCACTTTCTCCTGACATAGTCGGGTGGCCACTCTAATCTACAAAGTCTATTTAGGCAGACCATCCCACATCAATAACATCCGGTAGATAGTCGCCATTAGCTTGTATGCCCCGACATCACTATCATGACCCGTACCGAAGGTACGTGACAGGCACTAGGGAATGGGGATACATAAAGTAACCGAAACCCATAGTAAGCCTTAAAAATTTTTCACTAAATAAAAACAATACACTTAACAATAAAACAATATTCTTCAAATGCAACAACATCTCAAGTTAGGTAAAATCAAAATACCGATAATACATGTTCTTGAATTAACTACTGCGGTATCTAGAATTCAGTTACACAATATGCAAATCAAATTAACATACATAGTGCAGCCGGTGAAGAACGAACCCGGCGCAAACTGTGAATTTTAGCAGACTGACTGTGAGGTCCTGGAAAAAAAATAAGTTGAGGGGAATCAGACCTCACTGAGTGAATAAATTGCATAAATGCATGCTGATTTTAAAACCATTTGTTAAAACCCTTTTTAAAATAAAATAGAATAAAATAATTATAATTATTAAAATCATTTACTTTTCTCGATAACATTTATATAAAATCTCCTTAAAACTCTTAAATCAATTTAATATGAAATCCTCGTACGAAAATATATAAAATAATTATTCTAGTGGAAAACCTGGTAGAACACCTAAACCATTATTCTAATAGCCTTTCGGCTCTCTTTAATTCAAGTGATTGCCGTCC
>CATIWK010050051.1:0-11083 GCA_949634005.1 Mallotus japonicus | reverse complement strand
AAAAAAACATATATTCCAGTTCCACCATTGATTCTTGAAAAGATTTGAAACCAAAGATTAGTGGTAGTTTGGTAGTGCGGTTGGCTCTATGTTTTTTTTTAAAAAAAAAATTATAAATAAATAACTTTCGTTTAATATTTTGATATTCTGAAATTGGTTCTTTTGATACTTACTTTGATTTAAAATAAGATAATATAGTTTATTTAAAAAATTTTATTTAAATTTATAAAAATATGAAAAGTATTGTATTTTTTGGTAAAGTAACGTAATTTTTTGTAAATATAAAAATTAAAGCGGTTTTCATTATAATATATTTTACATTAAATTGTTACACTGTAAAAAAATAAATCACTTTTTATGAAATTAATTTTTATAGTTTTTATAATTATATAAATCAAAATTATTTTAATAAATTTTACATAAAATTATTTTAAATTAATAAAAATAGTGAGAGTTTACGAAAATATATCAAGTTATAATAAAAATATTAATTCTTACACTTAGAAAATACAACGTTATTTCACAAAAAAAATATAATCTTTTCACTTTTTTATGAATAAAATAAATTTTCTAAATCAAGATTTTTCCTTTACAAAAATACAAATGTAAAAAAATATTTTCAATTGATAAAGTGGCAATAACACTTATAAAAAAAATTTAATAATCAATTAATTCTATTTTTATGGTTTAATTTTATACAAAATAATAATCTAATAAAAGATATATCAAGTTATAACCAAAAAAAATACTAATTCTTATATTCATGAGAAATAATATTATTTCACAAAAAGTAAAATAAAAATTTTTTTACAGTTTTCATATTTTTACAAATAAAATAAGTTGCTGAAGAAGACACCTCCACAATTATTTGCAAATCAATTATTTTAAAATTTCATCGGAATAGATTTGATAAAAGAGAAAATTCTTTACGATATATTCGAAATCTTTTACCAAACTAACACTTTAAGCTTATCGTTAGTTGCATGGTGTAATTTGGCAACTCCATTGGTGTCAATGGGAGAAAGGGTCAACAACTGTATTTGTCTGTGCAAAAGGCATATCCCTAAATAAACCACAACTTCAGCCAACGACCTTATCCATTTTATCTTCATGCATGAAAGTAACAGCAGCAAAAGAAAACATTAAAAAAGTCAAAGATATGGGCATGGAAGACACATGGCAATAAGGGGCTGGAGTTGGCAGGATGTCCACTTGTACATTAATTGCTTTACCCATGTGTCAAAACATGGCTATACACCAACAATTTAGCTTTCTTGTTGAATTTCTCTTGAAAATTCATTCTCAATCCACATTTTTCAAGCTTGAAATGTAAAATAGATTTTGGAGTGTACGTGCGTTATACAAGCATGTTCATGGATCTTATTCAGTTAGTAATTGCCTGAATAATAGTGTTATTCAATTCGATATTAATCGATCATAATGATCGTTAAATTTATTTTTTAATTATTATTAAAATTCAATTTTTATTAACAATGTTTAAGAAATATTCTCTAAATACATAAAATTTTAAGGATATATGTAGCTTAGCTCTTTTTCTTAGGAAAGAAGGAAGGAAGGCACATGGGTTGGGGCAGGAGAGGCCATAGAATCCAAAGAGAGTGTCTTTTGGGGCTTATAAATAGCACAGACGGTTTGGTCTTTCTCTGCATATCTCCACAACTGCAAAACTTCACGTGCTCTCTGCTACTCCTGTCTTGCTATAATACTATCTGTTTTAGTCTCTTTCTTTGTTTTTCTTATTGCAAAACCTTATCCACCCACGTATATATATCCACCCATCTACCTGCTGTTGCTGCAGCTGCTACCTCTTTTTTGTGTCTTTTTTTCATTTGGGGTCAGTGAGGTCGTTACAGCTGAGTAAAAGATACATATCTATCAAAAACTAGTACAGTTTTGTTCGTTGGTTGACAAAGAAAGGTTAAGGGTTTTTTTTTTTAGACAACAAGCCTTTTGCTTATTATTAGCATGGAAAACAAGAAACAGACTGGTTCTTCCTCTTTTGATCATCTTTTTGGTCCAAAAGATTCTTCTTCTGCTTCTTCTTCTTCTTCAGCTTCTTCATCATCAAGTGTTTTTGAATCCATTTTCTCTTCTCCACCAACAACGGTATTTTGCTTTGCCTTTATCACTTGTGTGTGTGTGTTTGAGATATGAAATAGTTGGTAGGTGTTATTGGTATTTTCCCATACAATTCCTATTGATGAAATTGATAGCTTTAAGTATTAGTTTTCATGGGATTTTATATATTCCCCAAATAAATAAATTTAAAAAAAATTCCAAAAAGGAAAGTTTTTTTTTTTTGATAAAAAAAAAAAAGGAAAGGTTGGGTAGTTGGGAGGTTGAGAAAAAGGGATGGAATAAAGGCATAGATGAAATAAATAAATAAATAAAAGAAAAACCCTTTTAGACTGTGATTTTGGATGGTTTTGGATGAGGTTGAACTCCTATAATAAAATGAAATATAATACCTTTTTTTTTTTTTTTGTAGCTATGTAGATAGTTTCAACTGTTTTTTTGTCACAAGTTTGCACAAAAGATTCAATGAGTCTTCTGTTAAATACTATTCATAGATAGACTATTATTCTCTCTCTCTATAGCATCCATTAAAAATGTAAATTGAGGCCTTTGTAATGCTGCTGCCTGCCATATTGTTGCACAGTTTGACTAATTGATGTTGATCTTTATTTGATGCATGAATAGGCTGCAGTTTGCATTTGGAATTTGGAATTTGGAATTTGGAATTTTTCATTAATTTGTGGACCACCCTTATATATATATATATATTCATCTTTGGCATGTATAAATTTTTCCAACATAACATCATGTCTAGCACTAATCTTTATATTTATCATCATGGCATATAAGTAATGAGATTATGAGTATAATTGCATGTTGATAACATCCTAATTAATATATCAGTTTATAGAAAGTAGAAGAAAAAAAATTATTCAGATAAACACTATCATGCATGTCTAGTTGTATGTAATTTTTCTTGCAAGTTTCTTTAATTATTGTAATTTGTTGTTACATTTATAGGGGCTGGGGAGAGACTCTTCAGGAATTATGGGAAATCAAGCTGGGAATAGCAAGTATGGAAATCCAGGTATGCTATAAAAGAAATTATATATGTTTGTGCAATATTGTACACATGGTTCTTTTTTTTTAAAAAAAATTTTATACTCTAATATCCGGAAGTTTCAGAAATTGCATGAAAATATAGAATTGTTTTTACTTTAGCGACGTTTGAAGTTCAAGTCGTGGTGGATATAGTTATATTAAATTAATTATTGAAACATTTTTATTATTTTTATAATTAATAGATTGATCTGAAATAATTAAAATTGAATAAATTCTGAATATCGGTCATTAAGAAAAAATAAATAAATAAATAATTCAACAAATGATACATAGAAATTTAAGTGCTTTGGAATCATAAGTACATAATTTTTAAAGTCTGGTACAGAATTAATTATTTTCATGGGTCAGCTTCTTTTTACTTTTATCATGGTATAGGCCAAGTTCGTACCTATTAGTATCAAGAGCATGCAATAATCAAGTTGTCCACTATTGAATTATTTATCTGATTTTTTATTCTAAATTCGTTAGATGGAATATGAATTAAACTTGAAAATTTGATTTCCTTTGACAAAATGATTCTGAAAAATATATATGAAAAGGCTTATTATCATTACATAAAAATATTTTTATCAAAAATATTATTTATTTTTTAATTGTATAATGCGCAATACATTGTGGAGACTCGAACTGAAAATCTGTATAATTGAATTTTTTTTAAATAAATTGAAAGTGACATTCTAAACTAATTTAATTGTTTTGTACTTTCAGATAGCTATTCTCAAAGCAATAAGGGAGGTAACAGTGGGGTAATTGGCAAAGATTCGAGTTCTATTTATCAAAATGAAACAGCAGAACCATGTTATTTCAGCTCATCAATCTACTATGGTGGCCAAGAAAATTATTCTCCAAGGACCAAGAATTCAGAATCTCAGAATGTAGGTTTACTACTACTAGTACCAAAAAAAAAAAATGATGCACCCAATATATTATTTCAACCACTCTTGTAAAATGATACTTACTTTTTAAAATTTTTTTATTTTCTTTGAATGAATAGTCCAAGAAAGATGATAAAAATGATGATCCAAACGGCAACAATTCAAACAGTGCTTCAAGAGGAAATTGGTGGCAAGGTATGTTATAGCATTAGTTAGTGATTTTTTTTTTTTTTGCCACTATTACAAAAGAGGGTGGGACTCGATCCGAGTAAATCAGATGTTTCGTGACACTTTAACCATCGGGTTAACAATACCGAACAATTAATACTCAATCTTTAATCTTTTTATTTTTCAATGATAGTCCAATTAAAATAAAACATTGCTTTTTTTGGCAGGTTCACTTTATTACTAGCTCTATGCCAATGACATTAAAAAATCAATCAGTATTGATAAGATAAGGTTGGTTGGGCCTCTTCAAAAAATAAGTGGCTACATAAATTAATCTTGATTTTTATGTTGTGCTCTGTTCTTTACCTTTAACCCATCATTTGGCTGACCAAAGTTTTTATTTTTGTCTGCTATGTTGCAGGATTGATGGCTACATATATGATCTACCTACCTTCATACTACAGAAATAAAGCAGATAATACATAGAGTATATTATGGCAAAAACCTGAAGCACTTTGTGTTGATACTGTTGGGTTCTTCAAATTTTGTCCCAACTAGTCTTACACATGAGCTTTTGTAGGAGTCTGATGCCTTCTTGTTGTATACTAAAGTTTCTTTTGCACAGCTAACCAAATCCTGTTTCGTAGTATGAATAATATGATTTCTGTGTTTTTTTTTTATCAATAACTTTACCTATCATGGAATTTTATACTTGCCATTCTGCCATTTCTGTCTCTGATTTTGCATGCACCCACAAGTGCACTAGCAGAAACCAGAGCATATATACAATTTCCAGTTACAGGAATCCTTGATTCCTAACAGCATCAGCAACCCATTCAGGACGAACATAAACTTAACTAGTGTTGCTATTTATCTTAAGATTATTCAAGGCTGTGAGGTTGTCCTGGAATGTAGTAGTTTTAGACTAATTAACACTGGACAGAAAAAGAAGCAAGCAAGGACTCAAAAATGAACATAAAACATTATTAGTTTATTTATTATCAGATGCTTGGATGCTACAAGTACATTTGTTAGCTAGAATGAACTAGCTACAAGGATGCAGACTCCAGCAGATCAGTAAAAGTAAGTACAATAAAGGGTAACCATGACTGGTTTTGCTCTTCAAGGCAATGTATAATCTGCAAGAAATGAGCAAATTTAAAGAGTTAAAATTGATATCAGTTCTATAACTCACACTGAGATTTGAATCAATGAAAAGAGTAGTGAATTATTAAGTGAATTCGTCAACAAACCTCCGCACTTGTAACCCACAGGACGATCAGCAATGTTGCACCGTTTTGGAATGGTAATTGCATTTTCAGGCTTGACTCCAGAACTCTTGGCTGTGTTAGAGAGCATAACAGCGCAAAGGCAGGCCGGGTTCTGTCCAAGTTTCTTGACCTGAGCACAGCACTGACGAGAAACTGGAGAAGTTTGGTCTTGTGCTGCGGATGCACAAGGTGCTAGCTTGAAAGCTTCTCTGTCAGGAGTGGTGGATTTCCCACATTCACCGGCTCCATTGACAAGATCAAATCCTGCAATTCCCAGAACAACAAGAAACACAATAAACAAAACAAACTTCATTGGAGCTGCCATTTGTTGGACGCAATGACTGAATAATGATCTTAAGAGCATTTTATACTAAAACAGGCCGGCTAAAGATGATTACACGTGCACTCCATTAAGTTATAGTGGAAGTAGCACTAGAACCAAAGTTGTTTTGTTTATTGCAGCACCTACACATACACCTACTCCTTCCATAATAGATTACAAATCACCTGACTAATCGAAGCCTTTGGTGGCTAGTGCTCTCACTGCTATATTTAACAAAAAGAAATGGTTTCCATGGGAAGTTGACATCTTATAGCAGGGTACCGCGTACAATCTAGCTACATTACCTTCAATTTCTTTAATGCCAAGGCCTCAATTTGCTCTCCATATGCTCTTGTCATGCTTCATTAAGCAGCATAACAAGGCCTAGCTTGCTGAGATGCAACACTTGAACAATTGCACCATCAGACGCAAAAATGATGCTACTAGAATAGCATAAGTTCACATAGAATTATTCAATATACTGTTCTTTGCATCGACCTCCTTCTCCCCAAAAAACACCTGTCTCGAACACAAGTTCATGGTATACATTCCCTGTCAAAAGCGTCCAAGTACAAGAAATTGATATGGAATATATGCTACTTGCAAGGCTATTTTTTTTTCTTACCACCATCATCCCACAAAAGAACTAGCTAGAACCTTCAGCAAAATCTATGGAGAATTATGCAAATGAGCTTCATCACAGAATACACAGTGGCCACTATGTTTGTCCTTAGCAAAAGATGTTAAAGAGGATATGCTTTTTGCCATGAAAGTGTCACTAAAAACAGACTTCATAGCCTGCAAAAATCCTTCACATAACTCCAATCCAGCATGTCATAGTTCACCAAACTTATGTTTTAATATCACAAAACATGTTCATTTTCACACTTCAAAATCTCAAAAATCTCTCTTACAGATTCATATCAAAAACAAATTTATCATATATTTTAATCACAACACATCTAAAATGTGACACCACTTGTTTTCTTCTTCCAAATAATGCATAATCCCCCCACTTAACAATTTTCCTAGTATAAACCCACTCATTTATGTTATCTCAAACCCAACTTCCACATGAAAAGAACAACAATTTTTCCCCACTAAACAAATAACAATAATTAAACTCCATTAATCACATAAGTGGAACCATGTTCCAACTCTCAACCCACACCCACCATGCCCTTAAAAATTCACTCAACTAAAGGATTAAGCTTAATTGAGCTCCAATTTAGAATATAAATTCACTTAATTAAGCTCTAAGCTCATAATTGAGCTTAGTTGAGCTCCAATTTAATAAAGATATAAATCTTTTCAAGATCTCGAGTTCAAACTCCAATCAAAATTAATTTAATTGAAAGTGAAAATTTCATCCCATTAATATAAATATATTAAGATATAATACAACATTACAAAAATACATTGATTTTATGATTAGATCTAATCATAAAATTAATTTATCTAGTAAAAGCATACAAAACAATACAAATATAAATCAATAGAGCAATAGGCACAAAAATAACAAGAGGAACAACAGCAGCATAAGTGTGCCCACTTCCACAAGCCAATCTCCCAAGCTTAAACTCAACCACATTAATCAAAGCCAACATCAAAAACACACACCCACTAACCGACCCAATACCCGAAACCAACATCCCCACCCGAACCAAATCTTTATTGATATGGGTGAAGAATTCGGGGAAGTGGTGAAAATGCGCTGAAATGTCTGAGGATTTAGCGATCCGGAGAGCTTGCTTGAGAGCGAGAGCGAGTAAGCTCGAGAAGAGGAAGGAACTAAAGGAGTAGACGTGGAAGGCGACGAGGTTTTCGACAACTGCGCGTGAGGCGGCGCATGGGGAAGTCGGGTCGGTGATGAAGGAGCTGTTCGGGTCGCTTGGGTTCCAAGAGAGGCCGATGAAGACGGCGAGAGTGAAGAGGGAGTTGACGTTGATGATGCCGTCGAGTGCGGTGATATGGATGCTGGTAGTCATCGGGATCTGTGATTTTGATGATCGGACGGTTTGGGTGGGTTTTTGTTTGAGTGTGAGTGAATGGGTAGCTTGGTTGCTGCTTTTTGTTTGAGCTTTTTCAGGAAATGAGTGGGAAAGTGGTGAAAGTTAACGATGGAGTACCAAATACGCTACCGTTTTAGCTTTACCTTTTTTTTTTTTTTTTGAAATAAAAAATTCAAAAAGAATACGTTCGCCGTTGCCGGGGATCGAACCCGGGTCACCCGCGTGACAGGCGGGAATACTTACCACTATACTACAACGACTTCATGTTAAAAAAAGTTAAACATGCCGTATTAAATAAATAATCAGATGTTCATTCAATTTTAAAATATTTTTATTACTATATTACTAGAAAGGCTAAAGGCCAAGCATGGATCTTAAAAAATCTGAAATGTTTTAAAAAATTGAATTAAAATTTTCTAAACTCAAAAATATTTATTGATCAGTTTTTAAACTGAATTGTTCCAAAAAATTTTATTAGGATGGGTTTGAAAATTTTGAATTTTTTAAATTAAAATTCATTCCGAACTATTTCAAAATTACCAAACAGAAGAGTTAAAATTAGAACAGATAATTTAATAGAATTAGAGTTATATATACGTATAATAGATTAACATTATGTTATAAAGATTTTTCAATAATTATGTTGAATTTATTAATATTGGACCTATAATCTAAAATAATGTCGTCGGATCTGTGATTTTGATGATCGGACGGTTTGGGTGGGTTTTTTGTTTGAGTGTGGGTGGGATGGGTGGTTTGTTTGAGTGTGAGTGGATGGGTGGCTTGGTTGCTACTTTTTGTTTGAGCTTTTTCAGGAAATGAGTTGGAAAGCGGCGAAAGTGGACGATGGAGTACCAAATACGCTACCGTTTTAGCTTTACTTTTTTTTTTTTTTTTTTTGAAATAAAAAATCAAGCTTTTTCAGGAAATGAGTGGGACAGCGGGGAAAGTGTACGATGGAGTACCAAATACGCTATTTTAAACGAAAAAAAAATTCAAAAAGAATACCTGCGCCGTTGCCGGCGGGAATACTCACCACTTGACATTAACCTAATATAATAATCAAAATTAATTAAAAAGATATTCATTCAATTTTAAAATTTTTTTATTGTTAGTATGACTAGTATTGGTCTTGGAGAATTCAAAATTTCCCAAAAAATAAAACTAAATTTGTAGAGTATAAAATCTATAGAGATTGTTTAACTTTCTCCGAACTGAACTGTTACAAAAAAATTTATTGAGGCGGATCTGAAAATTCTGAATTTCCAAATCGAAATTCGTCCCAAATCGCTTTGAATTTACCAAACCGAAGAACCAAAATAAGAATAGATAATTTAATAAAATTAGAGTTATATATACGTATATATTATAAATATTAACATTATGTTAACATTTTTGCAATAATTATGTTTAATTTATTAATATTCGATCTACTAATTTAATATGTAATTTAAAATAATGTCATTTTAATTATTTGAAAAAAAAATTACTCACCAATCAAATTATTTTAAATCACAACAAATAAATATTAAATTGGTAAATAGAATTTTAGAATATTATAATATAATTTATGTTGAAAAATTTAAATTCACCTTCAATGATGAAATTGTAATATAATATATTTTTTTAATAGGTATGGTATTGTTATTTTTATTTTATGATATATATATATATATATATATATATATATATATTATTTTTTAAAAAAAATAATTATTATATGGTATATTAGAGTGTATTATAAAAATTTTAATAAAATTTTTACAGTAAAAAATAATAATAAATAAAACTATAAAAAATTATTTAATTTTATGATAAAATTATGAAATGGTTCATAGTTTAATAGTTTAATTTAAAGGTTATAGTGGCTCAAACGCTCACCCAGCTATTATTTTCAAAAAGAAAGTGGTTCTTTTTTTATGATCAATTGATCATCAATTCCAATGGGCCTTTGGCTAGTTGGCTTGGCCCCTTTCTTATATATATATATATATTAAGTGTTTAATTTTTTTTTAAAATCTTATAAGTGTTTAAATTTATTACCTTGGTTATAGACATTTGATTATTTGAATGCTATATTATCATATTAACACTTGATTTATATATAAATTTCTATTTTCTGCAAATAATTTACAATATTTATTTTTATGAAAATTATTTTATCTATATTTATTCTCTAATCTTTTCATTAAATAATTGGTTATATATAAAATAAAATTAAATGATTGTGTCTTAAAAAAAATCTAATAAACAATATATATATATATAAAATACGGTTCGGAACCGTTGAACCAGCTTCAAAAAATTTTGAACCGAATTGGAACCGGAAACAGTACGGTTCCGGTTCCGGTTAGACCCGGTTCCGATTCAACTCGATTCTGGGCCGATTAAAAAATGGACCGCTTCAGGTTCTGAACCGACCCGTGGCCACCCCTAGATTATACCTTTTATTTAAGTAATACAAGTAATACAAGACTACTTTAAATATTAAATTGGTAAATAGAATTTTAGAATATTATAATATAATTTATGTTGAAAATCTTAAATTCACCTTCAATGATGAAATTGTAATATAATATACTTTTAAACTATGGTGTTGTTATTATTATTTTATGATATATATATATATATATTATTTTTATAAAAAAATAATTATTATATGGTATATTAGAGTGTATTATAAAAAATTTAATAAAATTTTTACAATACAAAATAATAATAAATAAAACTATAAAAAAATTATTTAATTTTAGGGTTATTTGTAAAAAAAATCGTGACCTATAGTCATTTTTACAGTTAAATCACGACATTTGAAACTTGACATTTTAAAACATGAATTTGTATTTTTTGGCAAGTCAAAACACCGATCAATTAACCGGTGACGGAGTGCTTACGTGTCAGGCAAAGTTCGGGTCAATTGGTCAAACTGAAATAATTTTGTCCACGTCAAAAAATGTTATTTGTAAAAAAAATCATGATTTATAGGCATTTTTTTAATTTAATCACGACATTTCAATCTTGGCATAATAAAACATATATATATATATTTTTTGGCAAGTAGAATGAACAAGTGATTGTGTGTCAGATATAGATACATCAACAGATATAAAGAAGCAAGTAATCACACAATTCCAGCCACCCTAAATCCTCTTTCAATTATTCAATTCTCCCATTGATCTACGTCAACAAGGCAATAACCCAGTTTGTAACCCAATGAGCAAGATCAAATAACGAACAAATAATCTAAACATTTTTCTTGTTTTGATCGCAAAATCA
>CATIWK010050048.1:0-18844 GCA_949634005.1 Mallotus japonicus | reverse complement strand
ATATAGGTGGCAAGACGTGTGTGATGAATTCTTATTACACATAGGTACAACATGAGAATTTTAAGCTCGCAGAAGCACTCGTCAAGCACAAAGGTTTGCTTGCAGCATCCGAGTTCTATGAGAAAAGTTGCAACGTACTTCGCCGAAGCATTAGCTCGTCGAATCTACAAAATCCACCCTCAAGAGTGTCTCGATCCTTCATATGCAAGAAGACAAGGAAGAAGGCAAGGATAAAGAAGACTTTACAGGGTGAAGAAGACATAGCGTAATAAACAAGGTGAATAGGCTAAAAGAACGCTTTATGTCATATACTACTTCAATTAAAAAAAATTAATTAATTAAAAATTTATTTTCCCACGTTGGCATTTTTTTGTCTATGACGCGCTCAATAAGAATTCATTACACACGTCTTGCCACCTGCACATAGAGATGTTTTATATGTGAGGTGATAAACAACTTCAGGTGTTAAATTGGCAAAAATCAAAATTCAGGTATCAAAGTGACAAATTTGTTATAATTTAGGTGTTTATATGTGAGGTGATAAGCAAGTTCAAGTCTTAAATTGATAAAAATCAAAGTTCAGGTGTCAAAGTAATAAATTTATGATAATTCAGGTGTCTGCGGATATATTATGCCTTTAGAAGTATATATATCATACACAGCTGAAGCCCATATATAAAAGGAATTACTTTTCCAATGCTAATCATAGCGACTGTGAAAGCAAATTTAGCCACATCACATTCGCTCACTCAGCCCTTAGCTATGCCACATGGACGATTTTCATTCCATATGGTTTTGTTAACTTGACGAATGGCAAAAGCAAGGCAGCGACATTGAAAATGAGTTACTACACATCTTAGGCTCGTGAGTACTAAAAGTTGGAAAATTACAGAAGAAGAGATAGAAGAACATGCGTATGCATGATCCCCAGTCTGTGTCTGCCATGGAAGCTAGGTGCGAAACGTGTAGAGTATAGACCCTTTTTAGCCGCAATAATGATCTGAAGGAGAAGGGTTTTTGATGGTAAATACAAAATATAGTACAAACACGGGAACTGTTATATTACATCAACATACATATATATATGTAACTTAACAGCTAGCTGCTAAAGCTTCCGCATGAAAAATCTTCAGCTTTTGCTTTTAGACTTCTTCAACCCTTAACCTGACATATCAATACGGAAAACAGACTTCGATTCACATGTCATATATATATATATTATATATTATCCTAAACCTCTCCCCTCTCCCTCTCCCTCTCCCTCTCTTTAGCCCTAAATTTACACCGCCATGCATTTGCTGCTTGCACCTACTAGCTAGGCTGTTGCTAATTTTCTTTTTTCTTCAGAAAATTTTTATTTAATCCTGGCGTTTTACATCAACCACTAGGTTTGTTATATATATATATATATATATATATATATATATATATATATAATTAAATATAAAATATTTAAAACATATATTATTTATCAAACCCTTCAGTGTAATGTTTTTTTTTACCTAAATTTCTATTTCTATCACCAGTATTTAAAATTCATTATATTATAATTAATTAAGTTGGATTGGAAAAATCATAACAACAATAGAAATGTTTTAATTAATAATTAATTTAATACGATTGCATACATTATAATTTAAATTCTAAAATTTTTTACCAAATATGAAAGGATTCCTTAGGGTTAAATTTTGCATGCATTAACTTAAAAAAAAAAAAATTTCTTTGATGATATAATGGAAAATAATGTGTTGGTGTTACTCAAAATGCAGGTGGGATGCGTATGATGTACTTCTTTATTGGTTGTAGTTTATGGTTATTCTACATCCACTTACAATATTCGATGTTTGTTTTTAATAAGAATAAGAAGGCAGATCTTTCCTTTTGAATTAAATAAAAATTAATTTTACGGATTAATAATAATAAAATATTAAATTTGTACTTCAAGGTTCAAAACTGTTCTTGAAAAAAAATTCATTAAATCACTTTTTTTACTGGCTAATTATTTGGTGTTTTATAGTTTTTTTTTTTCTCTCAATAAAGGTGTTTTATAGTTAATTGGATGTATTTTGTTGGGTCCAACCTATTGGTTAAGGGGCAATGCAATATAGTGTACGTTTTTCTCCATTTTAATTAATTAAATATTCTAAAAATTTATCCATAATCACTTATTATAAATCTGAAAATGAATAAGAAAATTAAATATATATTTTTATGATTATCATAAAATATTTACAATCTGACATTATTATTATTTTCAACTAATTATTTTTCTAAATAGTCAAAAACTATATTTAACTAGTCGTGAATCTACACTTTACACGGATGGTAAATAATATAAGTATTTTAAAATAAATAATCAAATAATTTTAATAAATTAAAATTATAATTTAATTAAATAAAAAATGAGAATTTAAAAAGTTATTGCAATAATTTTACTTTATTATTATTTGATTAAGAGTACATTTATATTTTTTTAATATGTATAGTAATAATAATAATAATAATAATAATTGAATAGATAAAATAAAAGAAAAATAGAATATAGTCAAAAAAAAGGATGTTTAGTTAGAATAAAAGATATAATTTTTGACATAAAGAAAGAGTAATGTTTTAAATGTAATAAAATTATATTGTTTTACATAAAATAGAACATGTGTATTATAAAATAAGATTTTTTATATTTTTTATAAAAAAAAATATTATGAATTTTAATAACTCACTGCATAAGACTTTAGGGGTAAATACTGAATTACTAAGAGGAACATGTGTCAAATTTTAGATTTAATACTTTAAAGTTCAGCATTTAATATATTCAATTCATGAATCAACATTTTGCGCGAATTACAAATAATATATATATTTTTTAAAATAAATAATTAAATAATTTTATTAAACTAAAACTATAAATTAATCAAATATAAAAATGAGAACTTAATTAAAATTTTAATACAATAGTTTTATTTTATTATTTTTTATTAAGAGTACATATATATTTTTAATATATATCGTAGTAATAACAATAATAATAATTGAATAATAAAATAACAGAAAAATAGAAAATAGTTAAAAATATGAATGTTTTAGTTAGAATATAAGACATACTTTTTAATGGAAATGATGAGTAATATTTTAGATATAGTAGAATTAGAGTGTTTTGTATAGAATAGAATATGTGTATTCTAAAATAAGATTTTTATATATTTTTAGAATAATATTGTGAATTTTAATAACACAACACATAAATTTTTAGGAATAAATACTAAATTATAAAGGTAGATATTTGTAAAATTTTGAATAATATCTTTAAAATAGCATTTAATATATATGGATATAGATTTTGATTGATTTGATGTATGATGCAACATAAAAATATTATTCTTCTTTTTCATAATTCCTCTCATTTATGACTGTAGCAAATAAAAATACCTCTTTTTTTTCCCCTCTCCCCCCCATTTCGCTACTTTATTCATGCACATCCCAACTCAACTAACAAAAAATGTGAATTTGATGTTAATATATGATTTTTCTGTGAAAAAACAAATCATAAGTGGGTTCAAATTAATTAGCTATATATGGCTAGATCATTCTACAATCGCATATTGGTCAAAGTGTAATCAAATTGTTTAACAAATGATCAAATATGAATATTTTTATCTGCAATTCTCTTACAATCAAATAACTGCTTAATTGCTTGTGCTGCTTTGGCCTAAAGGCCATTACTAACTCGTTGCAATTTCGTTTCTACAACTTAGCGCAATTTTTAGCAACGGAAATATTTTTATTTCTAAAATCCATTTCTAATTTGTTTCTATTTCGTTTCAATATTTTTATCTACATATTGATGACTTCTAAATTCAAGCATTTTCAAAAATGAAAAAATACATGCAATGTGGTGCAATATACAAACAGAAACATCAAGGAAATAGCATTCATATAAATTCATACCTTTTTAAAAGGGAAAACAAAAGGAGTGTAGAAGAACATTAGTTGAACCAGCCAAAATGAGTAAAGAGAAAGATCCCCACCTAGAATTTCATGAAAAATAACAAAAAAAAAACTAGAACAAAAACCTCAATTTTTGCACATTTTTGTAATAAATACTTTAGAAATTCTTAGTAAGGGAACTACAGAATTCAAACCTTTAATTTTGTTTACTTTCAGACAAACACTCAACTATGAAGCTACTAATTGACCCAATGACTCACTAACAATTTTCTTTAAAATTCCATTAGCAAGAACCATAAAAAGAGGAAGAAAGAAAGAGAGCTTGAGAGCAATACATCTTAAAATCTTACGGATAGCTAGAAGCTAAAAATAACCAGACCAAAGATGGGTATATGTCATGTTTTGTTTCCCTAGCTAATGTATATGATCAATGAAAATTAGCATTGATCTTTAGCTACAACGTCACGAACTTCGAAAAAAGAACGATTCTTAACAACAATATCATACATATGAAAAGTCTTGAAGTTGGAGAAGTGTTTAGGTAGAGAAATGAGATGGGCAGAGTTATCAGATTTATGGAATTGAATGAGGTTGTGCTGGTTGCAAGTATAGTAACGAGTCCAGCCGAGTTCGACCAGCCGTTGTTCGAGGTCTGTGTATGAGGTGATGACTTGGTTTGTTGGGAGATAGACAAGAACCCTTGGTCGAGCGCCTGGTGCTGTGGCTGTGCCTGGTGAATTAGACGTCTCTTTTTGCTCGAAAGATTCTCTTGTAGGGTTGCTTATCAAGCGTGCTACACCTTTCTTGTCAAATATCCATACGCCTGACATTGTTGATATGGAGAAAATTTCAAAGAAAGAGAACTAGGGGGCTAGATTCTTGAGTGGTGTATATGGTGGAAGATATGTCTGTGTACATGTGCTTGGTATTTATAGCAGAGACGAAGAGTGCTCACAGTGTGACTCATGCTGAGCTAGTTTTTGCCAGTGGAGAATAGTCAAGTAGTAACTTATTTCTAAGGACATTTTGATGTACAAAGTTAAAATTCTGTCGTTGTTAATTTAAAAGGAAATGACTGTCTTTATTTTATAGTTCATCGATACTTAACTCATATAATCTCCCTATTAACCTAAAAAATATTAAACTAATTTCTTTATAAGCGGACCAAATGAATCAATGAGTGAAAAAAATTTTATGCTAAAAAAAAAAAGAAAAAATTTGACTAAGCAGTTAAATGGCCGAAACTTCTATTACCGCATTAAAAAAATTATGAATTTAATCACTTACTATCACTCCAAGTTCAAAAATAATATATATATTAAACACCTATTTAGCTTAATTT
The DNA here is from genome assembly GCA_949634005.1 of Mallotus japonicus. Classification (NCBI taxonomy): domain Eukaryota; kingdom Viridiplantae; phylum Streptophyta; class Magnoliopsida; order Malpighiales; family Euphorbiaceae; genus Mallotus; species Mallotus japonicus. The sequence goes on along the minus strand of CATIWK010050048.1, from coordinate 13,557 downwards.
TTTTTTACAAAATTCTTAACTATTAAATAATTAAATTTATAACAACATATTCATGAATCATATTTTTTATTAATTAAGTGTAAAATATTAAAATAATTGTAAATACCATCTTAGCATCCAGTTTGTTCAGCTCAACCAAATGAATGAAAAGAATCCACCAAGATCCTATTAGATTTTAAAAAGTGTGTTCTAAATTCTTTTAAGTTCTAATATAGGATAAAAATTAAAAAGGAAATAAAAATCTAAATTATTTTTTATTTTTCTTACTAATTAAAAAATAGCAGTATTTAAAGGTCAATATAATTAATAGGGTGAGGATTTTTGCACTCCTCCTTTTATTTTTTGGAATTTCAAATTACTTCATTACCCTTTATTTAGAACATTTATTTTTTCATTAACTACTATTCTTAAACTATACTCATTTTATTTTTTTTATCTAAATTTACTATTTAATGTTTAAAATTATAAAACTGCTTGTGATTGAACTTCAATCTTTTTTTTTTCGCATTAAAAAAACTTAGCGTTTTATAACCATTCTTTACCTTTTAATTTTTTTTAGATGATTATAAAACTTGCACCAATTAAAAAAAATCTTTTTTCACTATTATGAACAATTTTTTAATTTTTACTTTTATAAACAGTTTTTAGTATCATACGCACATTATTTTATTTTTATTTTTCTTATCAAGATTTTTTTTAAAAATAATATAAAAATCAAATTACATGATTGAAAACATATATTATAAAAATTGAATGAAAATTTCATCATATAAAAAATTATTGTAATTTTTATTTTTAAGACAATTGTTATAACATATTAACAATAGAAAAGTAAGTGCCATATTTTTTTTTAATCAAATGGACTTTTCGTAGTTGATTTTACCTTTATTCATTGAATTTATGAATACTTTTTATATGATGAATTATTGTTGGATTTTTATAATGATTTTTTAATCACATAATTTTATCTTTAAATTATTTTTAAAAAATGAGGATAAAAATAAAAAATAAAATTATATGCATATGATGATATTTAAAAAAACATCTTCATAAAAAGTAAAAAAAAATCTATTATTTACAATAATTGGTGCAAATTTTACAATTAAGATAAGTTAAAAGTTAAAGAGTACTTATAAAAAAAATAATTGACTATATTAAATTTTATCAAAAAAAAAAAACTCAATTACAAGTAGTTTTAAACATCAAACAGTATATTTGGAAGGAAAATGAAAAAATAATAGTTTAGAAATTGTAATTAATAAAAGAATAAAAATTTTCAATAAAGGATAATCATGTAATTTATAATTCTAGAAAGGGTGGAGATTTTTACACTCCCCTCATTTATTTTTGCACTCCTTTTATTTTTTAGAATTTCAAGTTATATCATTACCCTTTTATTTAGAATGTTTATTTTTTTATTAACTACTATTCTTAAACTATACTCTCTTTTTTTATCTAAATTTACTATTTAATGTTTAAAATTATAAAACTACTAGCTTGTGATTGAACTTACATTTTTTTTACATTAAAAAACTTAGCATAGTCAATAATTTTTTTTATAACTATTCTTTACCTTTTAATTTGTTTAGATAATTATAAAACTTGCACCAATTATTAAAAAAAAATCTTTTTTCACTTTTATGAACAGTTTTTTAATTTTTACTTTTATAAACAATTTTTAATATCATATGCACATTATTTTATTTTTATTTTTCTTATCAAAATTTTTTTAAAAAATAATATAAAAATAAAATTACATGATTAAAAACATATATTATAAAATTAATGAAAATTCCATCATATAAAAAATTATTGTAATTTTTATTTTTTAGACAAGTGTTATAACATATTAATAATAGAAAAGTAAGTGCCATATTTTTTTTTAATCAAATAGACTTTTTGTGGTATAACTTAATGTATTTTATCTAATTAAATTACATGTAAATTGATTTTACATCTATTCATTGAATTTATGAATACTTTTTATATGATGAATTATTGTTGAATTTTTAATCACATAATTTTATCTTTAAATTATTTTTAAAAACAAGGATAAAAATAAAAATAAAATTGTGTGCATATGATATTTAAAAAAGCCTCTTCTTAAAAAAATAAAAAATATATATATATATGTTATTTACTATAATTGGTGTAAATTTTTCAATCAAGATAAGTTAAAAGTTAAAGAGTACTTATAAAAAAAATAATTGACTATATTAAATTTTATCAATGCAAAAAAAAAAATCAAGTACAAGTAGTTTTAAAATGTTAAACACCAAACAATAAATTTAGAATGAAAATGAAAAAAATGGTAGTTTAGAAATTGTAATTAATAAAAGAATAAAAATTTTCAATAAAGGATATTCATGTAATTTATAATTCTAAAAAAATAAAAATGGAGTGCAAAAATCTCCACCCTTCTAGAAAAATAAAAATGGAGTGCAAAAATCAATGGGTGGAGTGCAAAAATTTTCACCCTTAAATAAGAGGCTATTTGTTTGGTGAAAAATAAGGATGGGAATCGGAATGAGAATGGATAATTCCGGTTGTTAGTGTTTGTTTGGCTTAATTTTGATATTTGAATAGGAATGTGATTCTCCCATTAATGGAAATTAACATTCCTCTTTTATTCTTAAGGAATGACTTTTGATTCCCCTTGAATCAAGTGAAGTCAATTATAAATTGGCCAAACATTTAAATATTAATATTTATTTTATAAAAAATTATAAATAAAATATATAAATTAATAAAAATATGTATTGAATGTTTGAGACTTTCAGTAAAAATATTTATCAAAAATAAATAATTTTTATATGAATTTTCTAAAAATTATGATAATATATTTATAAATAAATATTTGAAAAATATTTTATAACAGATAATTATAATATTAATTTTTATTATATAAAAATAATTATAATGTTAATTTTATATATATATAAAATAGTTACAAAAATATTTTTCATAAGAAAATATTTTATTGTTAATGTTGTTAATTTTCATTCCCTAAAAAAAACAAACACCTTTAAACTTTTAATCCCTATCTCATTCCTTTCTATTTCGATTCCGATTTTGGAGCACGAACCAAACGATCCCTAAGTTTAGGCAGCAAAGGGTATAACGACAAAACACCCGCCAAATCAAAGAGATGGGTTCCCATACTGGTTAGGGAAAAAAAAAAGGGTCATGCCAGAAGAAAAGGAAGGTTCCGAGCATAATTTATTTTATGAAGGCCAGTGTCAACTTTCTTTTTGAATAATTCTGTGCATCAGAATTTCTTCAAGTGGGTTGGGTACAAAGATACTATTAGTTCAAAAACACAGGAGAATACACATTAACCAATGTCTCCAGGGCACGCATGCCTGAAAACGTAAGTTTCAATAATTATTATACTAGAGCCAGCCCAAGAATCACATTCGGGAGATCAAAAGCGGGACAGACACTGGTGCCTCCTCACCCATGACTGGTTGGAATAAATCCAACTCTCCATAACGCTCCAAAACACGCATCCTACAATCTTCTGCAGCCATCAATCCAGTAGAGAATGCACCATGCACCGAACCTGGGTAGCTCGTACTAGTTGCCTCTCCTGCAAAGAATAGGTTATCCACAGGAATTCTTAGCCTTTCATACAGATCATGGGATTTGCCTACTGTATCATAGCTATAGGAACCAAGTGAGTTGATGTCTGAGCCCCATCGGGAGACAAGATACTGAATCTGCATTTAGAGAGGAAAAAAAAAAAAAGATTAAAACTTCAGAACTCCTAGGAACTAGAATTCAAATTACGGGGCAGAGGCAAAACCAGATTTAGAATTTTAATTACCGGAGCAGAGGCTTTAGGTAAAATTTTCTTAAGTTGGATGAAAGCAAAATTGGCAGCAGCTTCATCAGACATTTTTTCAATGTCTTTGGCAAGCTGTCCAGCAGGCATATAGACAAGAAAAGAATGACCAGTAGCCTTGTGAAGGTTTAAGAAGTAGCTGCAGCCATATGTCGTCTCAGCAACCACTCCCAAGAACTCTACATTTGGCCAGAACACATTGTCAAAGTGCAATGCAATCTTATTCTCAATTCCCACTCCAAGATCCCTGATGGCTTCTTCCTTCCAATCAGGAAGTCTAGGTTCGAAAGTTATAGTCCTTGATTTGAGCACTCCAAGAGGAACAGTAACAACAGCAGCATCAGCCCCAAATGTCCTCCCATCTTCAGTGGTTACCTTCACACCGTTATAACGCCTAACAATTTTTGTTACCCTAGAAAAGCAAACGGGGGATATTAAGATTACTTATATGCACATGCCAACCCAAAAGAATACAAATGCACATAAAGAGAGTGAAGTGCTTTATGCTCGCATGCACACACATTTTGACATATAGATTTCAAGTAAATTAGAGGACAAGAATAATGGGTATTATACCTGTGGCCCAACCGGATGTCAAGTCCTTTGGCAAGTGTGTTAATGACAGGAAGATAGCCCCTCACCATTAGCCCATGCCCACCAGGAAGAAGTTCCTCCTGCAATAATGGGTATCCTACTATCAGCTAATGGTTGTAAGATAACTCCATCAATAGCTACAAGAACAAATATATATATATATATATAACTGAACAGAAAGAGATGTGCCTTCTAAGAGCAACTAGTTATATATTCATTCAATTCAATATATGAATATATTTCAAAGTGTCATCTAGCACACCTGAACAAAATGAACTTAAATAAACTTTTAACAGACAAACTCATTTTGGTCACTGAACTTTAAGGCTGGGACCAAATTACTGAGCTTTAAGCTTTTTGGCAAAATTAACATGCAACTTACAAATATTGCTTCAATTAAACACATGCCAAATTGGGAGGAGGATTGAATACAAATGTTTTTATTAATTATTAATAAATTATTGAAAACATTTCTTCTCTCTCCCCTTTCTGTCCCTATTCAGATACCTCACTATTCGCCGCTCTTTTTCATAAGTTGCAAATTGCTTTCAATAAAAAAAATGATTTCATCCATCACAAGTAAATGTGTGGCAGGTTCAACAAAGGGTAAATAGTCTGAAAGCCATAGTAAATTCAGAAGCACTTTGCTCTTCTTTTATCATTGGCAATGGCTCTAGTTGATTATTACGACAATTAGCTTCATCCACAAAAGGTGTATCATAAATTGAGTCTCTCATTAATCAAAAGTTAAAATTGATGGTACCAATTGAAACCCCCATTAGGTTTCAATAACCACCTGCCTTCTTGCCCACAATGTAAGACCAGCAGAATTAAACACTGAACTTTTTTGCTGTCATCCTTCATCATATCAATGTTCTACCAGAAGTCATATCTCTCATTCTCTCTCTGTGTTGTTAGTAATAGGCTTTGAGATATGGAAAAGGAGAAGCATTGATCAATTCAAAATTAATTGCTGAATTAAACTAATGAACCTCAATTATCCCGGTTTGGTTTTGTTGAAAATTCAGTTCATTTTTTTTTTTTACACCCTCAAAAAAACATAACCAAATTATGATTTGAACCTAATTCTATTATTACATTTCTAGTGAACTTATATTCATTTATCTTTTAAGTTTAAACATATCCATTTAATTTTGCGCAAAAAAAAAAATGCCCTAATTAATTAAATAAACTGATCCAATCAAATAATATTAATTCAGCTTGATAGACTTGGTTTTGAACTTCGATGATACTTTTGGATCAGTAAGACTTTTTCATCAAAGTAAAAAAAAATCTTTTAGCCAAATAAATAGAACAAGGTCAAATGCTTACCCATGACAACATTCATAACCAAGTAAAAAACCAGCATAAAAAATATTTATTGACAATGGGTGAAGCTGCAAAATGTAGTTGACATATATTTGGGTTCATTGCATATAAAAATCATATTTAAATTTTCTCCACAGTATTCAGCAATCTCAGCTATCCATCAATCATCTACTACAACACCGTATGGCTAGCAACAAAACGCATCATTGAATTTAAATATGTTATCTTTGGAAAATATAGAACCCATCCACTATATATTTATGTGTGCGTTTATATATATATATATTTATAAAATTTACCTGATACCAAGGGCTCACAAAAATTTAATTCGTTTATATGCAACAATTTACCTGATCCCAGCACTTCAGGGAAATGGTATCAGCATCAGCAGCAAACCATCCTTCCATTCTGCATAAATACCATTGAAGAACCTTATGGGCAAGTCCGTCCAACCTGCACATTGAAATTGATATCATCATATAAATGTGCATATATATATATATGTATGTGTATATATACACACACATATATATATATATGCACATTTCACAAGAATTACAATAAACAGATACTTAAGATATCATTTTTCTTATCAAACCTTAATTCCGGTCTCCTTTCGAAAACAATTGAAAATGCATTGAATATGGACATGTCTTCATTATATTCCAGTCTTACTTTGTCTGTCTGCATTCCAGGACATGAATATAAACTTAGAATTGCCAGTAGCACAAACAGTAGGCCAACATTCTCTTGTGACCTAGGTGTTAATCAAAAAGAATAGAAAAAATCTTTTTGATATGCAAGAAATACAATACCAAAATAAAAATATCCATAAAACAAAAGAAAAGATTAAAGAAAAAATAAACAATGCTGTTGGATCCTAAATAAAGGTTTAGTGGAAGATAACTGAGAGAAATAGTAAGAATATAAGAAAGCACAAAAACTAAAATAAGACTTGCCTCTTTTAGAATGATCTCAAAAGTTTCACCAACCTTGGAGACCAATTCTTGAGGAACCTGATTCCCATCCATATCAAATAGTGCATAGCTGTAAAAAAAAAAAAAAAATTAACGAGTTTAAAAAAATAGGCATCAGCACTACACCACTACCATCCATGATTTCGAAGTTAGAAATTAAAAAAAAATACATAAATAAATCAAGGGCCTAAAATGTCATAACCCTAGTATTCTTTACTTTTTTTCCAGTACAAGCCAATTTATTTTTAGTTCAAGGAAGCTACACATGCACATCAATTTTTAAACCTCAACATAACTTGATGCTAATGACATAAATTGATAATTAAATAATATTGCTCAGGAATTATAAGCCTCAAGTTTTAGCCAGCGAGAATGACTTGACTGATGAAGATCTCAAAAAATAAAAAAAGGACACAATATAAAATAATGCCATAAATTTCACATGGGGGGGCTTATTTGGCACAAATTTTGTATCTTCTAGACATTAAAGGACCATGTATATCCAATTAAGTTATCTAAAGGGACAAAATTTCCAATCTTAGAATTTAAATGCATTTCAGCGATCATCAGCTTGGTTAGAGGGGAGGGGAAAGCCTTTTGCATTCCACAACTCATTTATGTCCCATTCCCATTTGACCTTCATGTATACCACATGCAGAAGTTAATCCTACTACACAATTCTGACATTTAAATTAGGAGCTCTAATGCTTAAAGGTTGAGGTATTAGTTCAAATATTTTATAGGATCTTTTTGTCTATACATTCTCGTAACTTACGCTTCGTTTTTCATTAGAACAAGTATATTGGTTAGAGAAGACTCCCACTAAATTATCCTGCTTGGAAGTTTGCAAGCTAGAATGAAATTGTAGGGGAATCATGAATATGAAGCTGAAAAAGGCATAAAAGAATAATTATATCTCCTTTCATTTTTCAAATGAGGTTTAAACACAGCTATATTTCAAATTAACATTCAATTCTTTGTGACTATCCTGCATTAGAAATTATTGGACAGCTAAGAGAGGCATTGATCATAATAAAGAGAGGCACTGATCAAAAGCAAGCAAAAAAAAAAAGAAAAAGAAACAAAAGAAGAAAAGGTTAATACAATTTTACCTTTCAAGATCATGATCATACAACACGGAATTATCACCACTAGTTCGGTACAAGGGTAGACCCAACCTCCCAATCAAAGAGGCCAAAGGATTTTCTGGACCAACTCCATGCAACCTGGAAAAAAATTATTAACATATAATATTAAAAAAAACAACAACAAAAGAAAAATGATATTAATAACGTTTTCAGCATACTTCAAAAGAAAAGTTACCATGAAGCACCCAAGTCAACAGGAAAACCAAAAGAGTAATTGGTGTGAACTCGACCACCAAGTCTGTCACGAGATTCTAACAACACAACCTGACAAGGAAAGAAAAACATCAGATAAGAAATGTGCATCTTTATTCTAGCAACCTAGAGATGATAAATGCATAATAGCCAAAAAACATGCATTACATGCACCTGTATTAAAACATAAATATACATAGTCAGTATATACAACAGAAAATCCCAAAATTTTATTGTACTACATGTTGCTTATGTGCATCACTATCTAAGAATTACAATCAATGACGAACTTTCTAACAACTGTAGTACTTGTCAAAGCAAATTAGCCATACAAACGCATCACTTGTTTATCCAAGGTCACCTCTAGAGTGGCAATGTGACACTTGACACACCCACCAAGGCACCAATACACCAGAATAGCAAGCCAGATAACAATTTTTAACAGTATCAAGCTAGTGGAAGAACACCCAATCGCTATAACTGAACAAGCTAATACATCATTATGCAAATGCAAAAGAAGACATAGTTTTGCTATCGATAATCATACCTGAAATGAAGCATCATGAAGAGCACGAGCAGCTGCAACACCAGCAATACCTCCACCAATCACAATCACTGATCGTGAGGCTGCTGCCCTCCTCTCAGCATCCGAAAAACAGATGGCTGTACCGACAAAATTGCACACATCAGACTATAAACGATTGTTATCAAATTAAATCAAAATCTACAACAAAATAACCATACTTGTCATATAGATAAAAACAAATAACAGAGCCACCGACACTTGAAAATAATTTAGTGAAACATGCAGACAAACCTCTACCCAATTGAGGGCGATTACTCCTGAATCCAGACGCCATAATTGAATGATAATCGGCGATTAGACTTGCAAAAAGTATTTAGATTACGGCTGATTATCGATGATGATAAGAAATCTATAGCTTTAAGATGAAAAAAATTACAATGAGATGGGTGCAATTGAGGGGAGTAATGAAGAAAAAATATCAACAATTGCGTTAAGAAATGGTTCGAATTTGACGATAGATTATAGTAACCAAGTTTTCCCAACCAGTTCATACAGATATTTTCTTTTTTCCAATTCTACCCCTTGTATCAGTTTCAATTTACCAAACCAACCAGCACTGCCACAACCACGACCACCACTGCCACAACCACGACCACCACCTGCCACCGGTAGGAGAAATATTTTTGAAAGAACTGGTTAGGGACTTCCAAAATTTCTAGGGAGAAAAGGGTAAGAAAAACGCAGAGAATTCAGAGGAGAAAAAGGAAACAAAAAAAAAAATGCAGAATTAGAAGCTTGCTTTTTTTATTATTGTTGCTGTTGAGGTGTAATCCAGCTTTTGATCAGGCAGCAGCATTTATAGAAACGTTTGGCCCACACTACTTGAAAGTCGGTGCTCGCTCTTACATTGCATGACACGTTTCACTTACTTTTCTTTTTAGATTTTTTTATTATATGCCTTCAATACCGAGGAGTTACGAATTTAGACGCAACGAAAGCGCGTGCTGTGCAATACTCGTGAATAAATATTTTATTCTGGAATATTATTGCCTACAAGAGTTGCAATTCACTTAACAGTTATATATAAATAATAAATGTAGATATTTTATTTTCATTGATTTTACGTGTCATTCATCTTTATATTGGCAAGAATTTCCCTTTTTTTGAGATAGTTGGACATTGAAATAAAATAAAGCAAAAGAATTCAATTACTAAAAAGGTCAAATGGTGAAATTGACCCCTCACCTACACCTGGAAGTTAATATTTGACTTTAAAATTGTTTTTTATCTTAATAAGAATTTTTTCGTCTAAAACGGAATCATATTAGACATTATTTTAAAACTATTATAGTTAAATCCTATTAAGGTCATCTCTAATGCTAAACATCAAATTAGTGCATGTTTTGGCATGGGCTGGCTCCAATTCCACGCCAAAACCAACACCAATTTGTTGTTGGTGAACAATGCCACCCCAAATTTGTAGTGCATGTTCATCAACACCAAACATTGTTCTCTTTTTTGTGGTTAATTACAAAATAAGTACATACTTGTATATTTGTTATATTTGACACTAATTTCAACTTTACATTATTTTAGTTTACTATTTCATGGAATAATTATTTTGTTTATTTTTAATTAAAGAATATAAATTGATTTTATTTTACTATTATTTTTACTAAATTTTAGTTTCACTTATATAAAAATTAAATTTAGATAATCCATAGTTTAATTACATTTTTAATAATATAATTATAATATTTAATTATATAATATTTATAAATAAATATTAATAATATTTAAACTGGATGAATATGTACAAAATAAAAAGTATGGGTATAATTTGTAAAGATAATAAAAGTAAGGAAATAATAAAAATAAGAGATATAAAAGAATATATAGAGAATATTTCTTTTGCTGTGAAAAATGGTGTTATAGGTTGGAGATCAAACAACTGTAGAATACTAAAATAGTGAAAAACTTGCACCAATTTGGTGTTTTGGGTAGGAGATGCCCTAAGTAAAATAAAATTTTAATTGTTGATCATTTGCATGATCAATCTCTAGTTTTGACTTTAACAAATGATTTGAAGTTATTAATGATTGTTTTTTTTAAGTGTGTTTATTAGATATATTTAAGTTATTAAGTCTTGAAGACTCATAAAGTTCAACTTAAAGTACCTCAAACTCAAAATCATATATCATAATTCAATTAATGTCATATGAAGCTCATCCAAAGCCCTTGAGGTCACATCCCATGTCTCTTAAAGTCACACCAAGAATCATGAAACAAAATGTGACTTTTTGGAGGTCAAGAAATTGAATTTTTGAGACTCGGATTGCCCTCTGCGAGTAGGACTCACGACCGTAAGGAGCATTAATGAGTAAGACCCTAAAGAAGCCAAATTTCAAACAAAATCTTTGTGCCCTTCACGATCAGCCTCATGATCATGAGGAGCTTGATCACGATCGTAAGGAGGAACTCACAATAATGAGGTTGATCTGCCTCAGCTCCAACAAATATTTCTGAACTCCAACAGCTAGTTTTTCAATGCTCACGACCATGAGCATGCCCCTTATGACCATAAGCATCTTTTTCTCTACAAAAAGCTGAATTTTCATTAAATAAAGTTGATAGAGATGGAAGGTGAAGTTAATGCACTCCAACAACCATATTTTGATCACCAACTATATAAAAATCATTTGAAACTACATTTAAGAAGTTAGATAGCTAATTGAGCAAATTTTTCTTATAATTCATTATGCATTCAAAAGCTTTAATTATAATCTCAAATTTCATTCAATTTCTTGAGTGTGGGTTGTGTGTTCTAGCTTTAAATCTTCTTTATCTCTTGCTTGGGATAGCAAAGGAAAGTGAAGAACCTAATCTTCTTCTTCATCAACATTATGATCTGCATAGAAATGAAGCTCCTCCACCCAACTATATTTGTTAATATATCCCAACACCTTCCTAATAGTCTCATAATCATGAATTAAAAACATTGCATCAATTAATTCTTTCTCAAGTTCAAGTACAAAAATATTTTTCATAGTCCTAAATCCATATGTTTTTTATATCTAAGCATAAGTCATTATAACATAAAAAAATCAAGATTGTAATCATATAACACATCAATATCACCATCCAAATACACAAACTCATTATGAATATAATCCTAAGTACCACTAAAATGAAAGATTAAATTCACAAGATGTTCCATTACTGAAAAATTAATCAAAAAAAAAAATCAGATATGCTGCACATTAATCATTCAATAAAACATGAATGTTAACACATTGACTAAATATTTTTAACACATAAAACTATTCAAAATTCACATTAATATTTTCACTTAGTGGCAAAAACACATTCAATCATCAATACAGAAATAAAAAAAAATTTAACAACACGATCATATACCTAATGGTTACAATTCATCCTATTCTTTTTTTTTTTTTTGAAAACACAATTCATCCTATTCTATCATTGTGTAAATGCCCTTGATTTTCTTTAGTACACAAATTTTGTATGCAATTTAAGTTGTAATTTACTTTCAAGTTAGGGTTATAAACAAGGGAAAATTAGGGATTTTTTTTTACTCAAACATGGGTAGCTAGCTTCATTAATGAGAGCGCCTAAACTTCCCTCTCAAAAACATATATCCTTTTGATGTGGCTATTTAGGGTAGGGGTGTACACGGTGCGGGGGAGTCCGGGGATTTAAAATCTCCGGAATTGTACCAAATTTTGGGGATTTCAAAAATCAAATCTCTAGTACCAGTACCAAATTAAAAAACCTCCATACCAGTACCATACCATTTTTCGGAACGGTACGGTACGGAGATTCAGTTCTTTCGGAACTAATCGGTACCATATGGTCCAAAACGGAAATTCAAAAATTTATATTATATGCAAATTTATACTATTAATTGAATTTATATTTATTATTAAAATTTTGATATGCTATATAATTGAATTTACTTTTTCATTTATTGTTTTTAAATTTAATTCATATGACTGAAAACTAAAAACATATATAACATGAATTCAACAAACTGAATTCAAGGAAAAAATGCTCGAATGAATAGCAAGAACCATAGATAAAATCTAAATAATATATAGTAAACAGTTCAGAAAAGAGAGCTATGAAAGCAGCAACTATAATAGCATATAACCTTTCATTGTAGATTTATAGTATATGTGTGTGTATATTATCACTTGGACAACTAATATTACTAATTTCATATCAACTGTACAAATCTTTTATTGTAGATTTATATTCATGAGGAGCTAACTAGGATCAAAATCACATTTTATTGTAGATTTATATTCAGATAACCTTATACTTTGCATTTATAAATACTGAATCAGTGATTAATAAAGTATCTTCACTTTGTCAAAAAAAAAAAATTAATGTTGAAGTTTCTAACTAAAGAGTAAGTATCTTTGGATAAAATGTTAAAGATAACTGAGCTTTTTTGACCAAATAATCAAAGAGAACACAAATTATATATATTAATTTTTATCATATATTATTATACATATGTTACGTAATATATATTTCTTAATAATATAATGAAAATATATAACTAAGTTCACTACTATTTATTCATACATATATATTATTATTAATATTCGGTACTATATTCGGTTTTTGGTTAAGTACGGTTTGGTACGGTTCTCGGTTCGATTTTTTATAAATATCCAGTACTGTACCAAATTAGTTACAAAATTCGGTTCATTTCGGTTCGGGGTTAAAATTATTCGATTCAGTACTGTTTTAATGTCTTTCGGTTTGGTATTTTCTCCATCCCGTGTACAGCCCTAATTTAGGGTATAGCATGACTGCCACGTTATCAACTGTACAACAATTGTTATTTTTGAATGCAGTCTCTATTAGTATAAGGGCTTAAAAACTTCATTTTTCATAAAAATCATGCATAACTGTTTA